>JAGVVM010001158.1:0-37710 GCA_019149425.1 Psidium friedrichsthalianum | reverse complement strand
AATAAAATTCTCAAATAATAACTTAGTCAGATAAGACTGCGTCATCACAATCATAACAAAATTCCAATGTATGAGAGTAGTCAATCAATTATGGCAGGTTTGATGTTTAAAGAGTAGATTAGACGACCCCATGGTCCTTCCAAAAATGTTTGATACTGGGGAAGAAAGTCATATTCGGCTCATAAGGAAAGGACTTGAAGGAGAGGACTTGGGAAGAAAGTTGTATTCGCTTCGTACGAAAAGTACTTGAAGGGAAATAAACCAATCCAGGGCATTTTAAATTGTATCCTTTTTCCATGTCTTTAGCCTTAAGATGCAAGAAATTTCAATATCATGGTTTCAGGATAAATTTTGTTGTAAGTAGCTTAGACACAGTGAACAACAAAATTTACTACATAATGTCCAAAGGCATCATTGATAATGCATTTGCAGATTCACTAGAAAAGATAATACCTAAAATGAGGTATTGCTTGGAGATGGAAAAGGAAAAGACATGAGAGAAAACACAACATTGGAATTATTGAAATGTAAATGTGGAGAAAGACAACACTCATCATTTTTAGCTGCAGATCCATGGGACTTCCAATCTGCTTCAATGATTTTTGGACCCACCTTGTTTTTATAAGTACAATGGGATAAGTGTAATAGCCAGCAAGTTCTACTAATTCCAGTCTTCTACATCGACCTAATAGAGCAATCCAAAGGATTGATGGCAACATCATCTGTATTTGCTCTTGTTCCCCGCCTCCAAGATTTCACATAGGGGAATTCAGGAGTCATTCCTTATTACCTGTCCCTTTTACTGAAAGATCTCTAACATATTTATAGTTACCTCTTACAATTGACATCCCACTTTTGGTCTGAATTCACATCCCACTTGGCATACAACATATGAGCTACAATTTTAGTTTTAGACTGAGACTTCTGCTGCCAGCCTAACAAAGTTCCATGTCTTTCCTTCTGAGTGGACAACAACTTGCATATAATTCATACCAGTTACCAACCAGTGCTGTGAACTCAGCATGACCATTTAATAACAACCAGAAATCGTCAAAACACTTCAATTTATGAGCCAGTAATTGTACTTAATTATGACAACAACAGCAAGAGCACAGTGGATGGCACTAAAGCACTCCGAGTTTTAGCGAATCCACTCTACGCATTATTTCCAGAATAGCAAGCTCTTTCAACAAAGCAGAAGCTTCTAAATTATTTATGGCATTACAACAATCAATAGCATTAGCAAGTTCAAGTTCAGACCAAATAGAAGACTCTAGAGGCAATTCTAACAGAGAGCTGAAATCATTCAAATTTGACAGACGAAAAATTTGCAGAAGACGATTGAACTGATCAGTTCTCAGCTAACCTTCTGGTAGAGACTTCAAAACCAATTTTCGTATCATCCTTTTCATTCACAAGCAAGTAAAGATTCTACCAGCTGCTCACCGACACTCTTAAGAAAATCCATGTATGATTTTACACCATCAGGGGAAAATAATTTTTTACAATCAATTAATACATGGCTTGATGTCCTATGGTACCAACTTAGCTCATAAATCCATTTTCTTTTTTCATAAAATTACAATGTTCAGTTGCCCAGAAGTCCTTACCAGTTTTCTCCATTATCATACATCAGAAGACGATGCTTGGAAGTCCCAATTATTGAGAGACAATCCATACTCCCGCTTGAACAAATTTATCTGATAGCTAATAATCGATTGATTACTAGACTTGCATGCGGATCAAGTAAGGAGAATAAAAACCATCGAATCACTATAACATTCTTACACCAGCAACTTTCTCCGACCCAATTGATTTCACTCATGATAATAGGAGCCAATAACGCACTAACTGGTGCCCACAGCCTGAATTGCAACTCCCAAAGGCCACTCATTTACCCTCCGCCACATACACAAATCATGGCAAAACATTGACCGCGATCCTAACAGTTCCACAAACAGTCCAATCGATCCAAACCTCTCCTCTAATCGAGACCATAAAACTGAACTAAATCACTTTCCCCCGTGACGAGACGACTGAAACAAACGAAGCCAGCGCAAAAGCGCAAAGCCGATCACCACAATCCAATTTCCAAAGCAATGCTGAACTCAAAAGTACGCATGCTTCGATCAAATCCACCTCATCTCAACCGCACCAAGCTTCCGAACAAAGAGAAATGGGGAGACGAAGAGCACCTTGGAAAGAAGGATTGTTGAAAGAGCGATCGCGAGGAATGGACCGATCGATCCTGTCCAGCGATCCATTGGACGAGCGCGACGCGATTCTCCCCTTGACCTTCGTCCTCCTCTTGTGAGCCTTCTTCTTCGACGACCTCAATCGCCCTCCGACGCACTCCTGAGGCGTCGACACGCACGCTCCCATGTCTCTCCTCTCTCTCTCTCTCTCTATCTCGCTGCGATCAACTCTTCGCGACCACCATCTAGCTCTAGAGAGAGAAAAAAAATGGCTAAGAGCAGCTCGCGAATAATGTTCTTTCTACAGAGAGAAGAGTGTCTTTGGAACCCGAACAACAGTTGGATGGAGTTATTCCGAGGGAACGACCGGAACCCAAAGTCAATTTTGACGAGAGGTACACGCGCTCGAGGCAGTTGTCGACGGGGCATCTGAACTGTGTCGTACCGGGGGGATCCACATTGCCCACACGTGGCAGCGTGTGATTTGTCCACAGCCCTGACGACTCCGGTTCCCGGACGTATCCGGTCCTAGTAATTACCCGCACGTGTGTGATACGGCAAACTCGATTATCCTAACATGACGACTCGCGTATGGATTTGACCAAACGGACGGTCCAAATTCTACTTTCGTTTTTATGTTAAAGCTTATTGCACGATTTCTCCGATTTGTGTGATCTACATAATCTGCCAATTTACGTGGATTAGCAATGTTTCACGAAGAATATTTAGACGTACTAAGTTTGTTTAAAATGAGGATGGAATCCTTCTACTCAGGCAAGAACTACGGATGCCTTTGGCATTTTTAAAAATCGAGCCGAATTAGATGTACTATAGTCGATCTGTGAAATAATCGTTACATTGATCTCACGTTAAGAAATCACTTGTCAATATAGATTTTGCAAATCAATCAAAATGCACGCAACATTTCTCGCCGAACTGAACATTTAAGGAGATGGTTCTGAAAATGAAGACATGCCGTGTACATGCATCATGGATGTGTAAATGGATGGAAGTTTTACGTTCGCAGTTTTATCAATTACATGTCAAGGGAATCACGCGCCTATATTGTGTTCGCTTAAAACTAGAGTTTTTCATCCACATTACCTAGCTTTCGAGCCCCGTAACATTTCATGTGATTCCTTAAAAATTAAAGAAAAAAAATTTGTTTTCTAGTTAGATAGGAAACAGGTCAACAAATGGATGATAATGACCTGATAATTAATGAGAATACGCCCTGTTTCTCGATTGTGACAGGCTACGTGCCACTTGATCAACACTGAATTATGTTAATCATCTCTACTCTCAATTTCTATTTTTTTTTATTTAAATAGGGATTATCTCCTCAAAATTCACTTTTACAGAAACCGTAATTTCTTTTTCCCATCCTCGTTCTCAACAAACTCATTTCTTTTTTCCCTCGCTTTCGCCGTCGAACTCATGCCAGAGATCGCATCAAGCTAGAGGCCAGAAAGTTAGTCAATTACGATGTGGTCGGCCAGATCTGCGGTGCACAGGCGTCGTTCCTCCATCGTTGGTCATTTTTGGACCTTTTTGCCTATTGTCTTTGTTCGAACGAGCGTTGGACGGACACGACAGTGACCTGTCGCTTAAACCCCCTCGAGACGTGATTGTAAAGGAATAATAATGGGATTTCGTTTAACCCAAAGGACATTGTGATCGGAATATTGGGAACCCGACGAATAGACTTAACGGCCATTTATCTTCAAATGGAGCATTTTCGTATCCATATGGTTCATTTTCGCGAGCGTACACGTGGCACCGGTTTAACTCCAACCCCGAGGTGTTTACATCCGAATCAGGGAATCGAACATCGCGTGGGATCTTAGTACGACGGAGTGTTTTCATTAAACCAAAAAAAAAAAGTTACGAGAATGGTCGTGTGGGAGAACGGCGCATGAAAGCAAGAGCAACGAACGCCAGATAAATTATGCGGCTCCAATATCATATGCGGATAAAATGCAACAAAAAAGTTATCAGGTCGAGGAAGAGTATATATGCGAAAGGTCCATTAAAATCACATACTTAACGCCGGGACGTCGCCTTCACACGAAAAACGGAACGTCGAGAGCCCGTTACCAACCTGTTGAGGCGCCATGACGTGGTCCTTTCGAATATTCACGCAATTAAACCAATGGCCTACATGCTCCTCCGAGCCCAGTTGTTGTCATGTCGCTAAGGCCATCTTACCGAATCATTTGAAAGTTGAGTCTCTTAATGCCGGCCATGTCACTCCAAGCCAAATACTCTTTGGCGTAAAGTAAACAGACACTCAAACGCGACGACACCAGACGAGCCTTGTTTTGGCACATTGGGGTCCACCAAGCTAGGCAAAAAGGAGATAGAATCAAAAAAGATGGAGCCAAAACCCGAGTAAAAATCCAAAAGGGTTCAACCGTTCACATAAGATCAGGAAAGAGTTGTTCTTGCTGGGGAAAAAGATCAGAGCAAATTATGCAGATTCTTTATACAGATTCTTTTGTTCCTCTAGCATCGAATTGTTCGGGGATTAACCTGAACGTGAGCATCCACGCTTTGGTCATGGTTTTAGATTTGAGGCGAAGGTTTTTCAAAGTGGCTCGTGAGCCCAGCAGACAAGCAAATTCCAATCAGCTTCGTCGGGTCAAATCCAATTTTTGCTTCAAGCGAAGACTGTAGACAATAACAACAGTTACCATGTGGCGCACGTGAACTGGAAATTGGGGGACCCTTTTGCCGACCAATCTCGCTCGGGGAGAACCCTTTTTTCCACAACCTTCGCGGATGGTGAAAAAGCAGTAATTGCACGCGCATAAGTCCGTGTGAACAAGCAGTGACCTTGTTGGTCGTGGTGGATTTCGCTTTGGTTTTGCTTGTTGGAGCACTGTCAAAGGTTGCCAAGCGTTATTATTGGTAGGCCGGTCTTGTGTTAGGGGTTTGAAATGGCCTTCCCTCGTGGGGGGATATTTTCATTGCATGGATGAGATACCCCCAAACGAATGCGGTGAGTGTCATTGGTTGATAAATGAGTTCCGCGTCATTAGGTAGATTGTCTCTAATTTGAGCTCAATTTGACAAATACCGGATTCAAATTGACGCACGAAATAATTCGAATTGTAGATGTACGAATTCACGATCAAGACAGGCATTCAAAGCATAGGAAATACCTCTGAAAGTGTGGAGCAACCTGGACAAGCAACTCCGAGTGCCCAGACCTAGCAATGATGGGCGACCTGCCATGTCTAGCTGATCGCCCAATAATGGAGGCAGCCACTTGGCCACCACGGGTCTGGTTCAGGCAAGAGCTGAGGATGCGTCTTTTCATCCATATTTCAAGCCTAGCTATACCTCTAACTCACAATCATGTGCGACTGCCATTTAACGAGGCTTAGTTTATTAGAAAATATGCTAATCTTAAGTGCAAAAAGAAAAAATTAAAACCCACATATCTCTTCAGCAGCATTAGGCCGAAACGTGAAGAATGCCTTTCAGGATCGCACATTTGGTTTGATTTTAAGCCAATCGAAAAGCCACATTTGATTTGCTGTCTAAATCAAACAAAGTATCCTAATGCCAAAAATCGCGAGAAAGATTTGAGGTGGCTTTAAATGTTATTCTCAGCATATTTGGAAAGAGTCGAAATATACAACATAATAAAAGTTTGATTATCAATGCTAATCCGCCGGAAAATTTAAAGAAAAAAAAGAAATAAAAGTTTAAAAAAAAAAATCGCACCAAACGTTGACGGATATAAAGAGAGGACAAGAAAAAATGAGGGTAGAAAAACTCAAAAAGAGGAGGGCCTCCCCGTGCGAAGGAAAAGACGGCCCAGTGCCAAATGCCAGCTGTTCTTCCATCACACATCGTCTATGTTGGTCCTTTTCAATAAAGAAAAAAGAGTACAGTACAGCACAGGTTTCCCAACCACTCCGCCATTAGTTCTCTGTCTTTGTTTCGGGTCGACATTGGTCCCTCCAAATAACTTGGGGGCAAAAATGACCAAATATCCGAAACTCCGTCGCTCTAATTTATTTTTTCAATTTTTTTATGACATAATAAATTTTAAATTTATATTCATGTAACACATTTAGCATCAAAATCCCTTAACTTATACTCCTGTCCCGATTTTTTTTTGTGACAGATTTTTGATATCATTAAAAAAATTTAAAGTAAATGTGTCGCATTGAAATAAAATTGAGATATATGCACCACATGAATACAAATTTGAGATTTTTTTGTTCCTAAAAATGTTTATGATAAATGTGTCACAACGGACATTGTTCAAATCACAGTGGGCGTAATTTGAGATTTTTGGTGACTTTTTTTTTTGCAATAATTTATAATATCTAAGCTTGAAACCAACGCTACTTCTGTGCATAGGGCATATCGAATTTTTCAGATTACCACAAGAGTTGCTTGCTCGAGTGAAGTGGCTCCCTAATTGTACTTGGCTAGCTCCCAATTCCCCCCTAATGAAGTACGTGAAGCAGCGCTAAAAATTTTCTAAACATCGTAAAGCACTTTATAAGTTAATCTAACAAAGAATGCGCACGAATTTCAATCGATTTTATTAATCTCATGATCCACGTTATCGTCGCCCTGAGTGTGCATAGAAAGCCCTTTTTTCCCATCAATGCATTCGTCGCATCCCAATGCTAAGTTGCCAGCTGCCCAGCTATTATGCTTTTCAGCAATAATAGTTCGATGATATAAACGAAATTATTGATCATTGGAGGAACATATCGTCATTTTTGTTCAATAAGATATCAAAGCCAGTGGTGAAATTTTCAAAAATACTGACGTCATATATATATATATATATATATGTAATAAAAAAAAAGGGTGAATCGTAAAATACAATTGATAGTTATTCAATACCCGCCAGTAAGCATTAAATGAGACCCAATGGAAAATACGATAAATTTCTGACATGAAAAAGTAGAGTTCGATTCGCGAGGAGCCTCCATTCACTCCAGGAGGCAGCAGACTGGTCCGCTCAATAAAGACGGGGCCTTATTTTTAACATCAAGCGATGCACTTGCTCCTTTTCTTCTTTGGCGAAATCTAATCAATGCCAGGTAAGACTTCGTCAAACAAACCACTTAGCAAGCAGTCCTCTGCACGAGAAACCTAGCGTCAGTTGCTATTCATTGCCCTGGCTTTAAATTAATTGCTTCACGCATTAAATGACTCGACATCGCACGTTTCACGGGAATCATAGAGATTTTCAGTCCAACGTCCAAACCAGACCATCCTTTTTCTCGCCTAAATATTGGACTTTAAAACTTGTGACCCTCACCTGACCAAAAAAAAACAAAAACTTGTGACCCTCGCATCGCCTTATGGACGACCCCACCACTTTCACGCTTCAAATAGCATATCTCCCTCTTATCAGGAGAACCCCGGCTTATACCAAAGCTAAAATGTTCAGGTTGAAAAAAAAAAAAAAAAAGTAACGAGAGGATTATTTCTGCCCCTTTACAACTAAATCCACTTAATTTTAACCAAGTATGTTACCAGTTTCTATATTTGCACAATTTCCTTCAAATTACATATCTTCACCATTTGCTCTTATCGAAATTATCCATTCTTTATCACTCCTACCTAAAAAGCTCGTTTTCATGGTGAATTCGTTATCTGATTAGTCTCGGAAAAAATCAAATCAATCTCTTTAAGAAATACTAAATTTTTTCCCGCAGCATGTAAGAAATCTAGAGTATCTAAAAATGCACTCCCGAGACATCTTGATTTTTTACCCATAAAAACCTATGAATGATACTAAATTTTTTTTCAATCCAAAAGGAATGATATTTTACTTTCATTTTAATTTTTTTAAGTCATGCAAAGCTTTGATTTAATTAATTTTTATCTTTTAAATCGCAACGTGGAATATAATTGCGATTTCATTTTGCCAAATCTTTTAAGAGAAATTTTTTTCTTGATTGATCTTCTCATTCTATCTATGTGTACATAAAAGACAATTGACAAAAAAGAACTTGACGGTGATATGCATGACCAAAAATAAAATTCCAAAATATTTAACTATGTCAAAAAGTTGTTTATGTTTACTTTTTCTGAATTCTTCTTAATAATTAATCCATAAATTTGCTCGACCATGTGAAAAAGGACTAGTTTATTCTGAAATTCTCTCTTGGAAAGAGCCAATACGTGAAACATAAAATCTGTAAGGAACAACGAACTGTGCTTTTTTTATGCACGATAACAACCCACTTAGAATTTCGACCAAAAAAAAAAACAACCCACTTAGAAATTATTGAAGAAAAAAGAACATATGATTTTATTTCACACCTATTAAGAAAAAGTATTTTGTTTTAATTCGACCCGTAGTGACATATGAAGTATCGGACAATATAAATTTAGTAACTCGAACTCACAGGGAAGAAAATCGATTTATGGATGGGCAAGATCCTCTCAATGCTCTAACGTCCACACCAGATATGGACCGAACTATCTCACAAATCCTACTTGGGAGATTTGATTCATTTGGAATTAAAGAATTCAAAATGAAAGGGTTCGCTTCCAGCAAATGATGACGCTATAGCTTCAATCCGATTAATTCTTAATAAATTAGTTTTTAAGCGTTTGAGTTTATTTATGGCCTGAAACAACTCTAACTTTTTCATTTATTAAAAAACCCTATTCAAGGCAAGTTGATCATAAAAAGAAATGGGAAAACTAAAAGGAAAAAAAAAAAGGAGGGGGGGGGGGGGGGGGGGAGAGGGGGAATGAATACATTTGGAGTCCACAACTCCAATTGAATGGTTAAAGGCAATTATGCCTCACTAGCGAAAAATAAATGGATTGAATCATATAAATCTCACCCAAGAAGGAAGCATTGATAGAGTCTAAGTTCATTGTTCATTGCCTATTCATGTACGTAAGGAATGAATTAATTTGCCCGCTAGCGCTAGGGGTAAGCACTTGAATTGAGAACCTCCGGTCATGAAACCAGACGTTGTAACCAGCATCATTGGTTCCTGAGCTCACCCGAGAACCAGACTAATTTGGTCCTATTTCCATTCCATAAACTGAGAATCGACCCTTCTAGTTCGGTTAACAAATTTCAGGTGAAAACCGGTCTACTCTAAAACCAATCTATTGCCTACTAACATCCGGACACATCGTCAAAACTAATTCTAATGATGCACCAAAAAAAATCCTAATTTTTGCAATTCACGGAACTGTTTCTTGTAATTGATGTACACTGCGTTAAGAGTAAATTAATCATCCATAAAAGGAAAAGATTCAGAAGATTCAGAAGTTTTCCCACTTCTTCTAATCGGTGTGTCCCACTTTTTGTTACATATGCCTTAATGAAACGCCTCAATATCCCAGTAAACTGATGATTCCAAGCTAAATAGCTGCCATCTGCCTCTGGCCTACAGTTAACCCGTAAACGGTCTATCTTTTAAGTATGAGAAAATTTTCACTTTTCCTTTTTGACGATACATGACAAAATGTCTACTACTTTATTAGAATCTGAGAGTCGTGCCGTGTCTTGTGCGCTTTTCGTGAGAGAAAAATGGACCATTAGACAAGCAAAATCCACGCATATGCTGGCCCTACGTTGGAGATCGCACCATCACCTGTTTCCCCAATAGGAAGTTTCAGTGAAGAAAGGCTACGATGCTCACCAGCTGAACTTCGAGCAAAGTGAAGAAAATTTTGCACAGGGGCTTCCATTTTCCATCGGTTGCGGTTCCACAAAGGCATTCTAAACGCGTCGAAGCCTTGCTCCTGAAATTCAAAACACTTCCATTACTCAGCAGACCGTCGATTGCATTTGAGTCATAAATAACGAAAACGAGGAGGTAACCTTCCGAGGCTCCTGCTTGGGTTATCGAGCACTCTGACTCCAAGAGGTGCGAAAATGTTCTATGGTTGTCCTACATTGAAGTTACCAAGTGAGCAAAGAGCCTTAATAGTGGGGTTAGATTCACTTGGCCCAAGTTTTCTTGAGTTGTCATACTACAACGTAACTAACTCAGCCTACTTTTCAGCCCGATAGGCTAAATGGATCCTTGGGCACCATTTCACTTTTCATTCAGTCGTATTTCACAAAATCCATGTTTTTATTTTCGGTAAAGTTCACAAAATCCATGTTTAGTTCCCTAATTCAGCAAAATAAGTCATTCTCCTGATGAGGCGAGGTGGAAGAAATTGCATTAGAATAGCTGCAGAACTTAGCATCTCACTAGCTAGTATGTCAAATTTGAGTGCGTCATACCTTCTCATCATGCGTAGACATATTTCGAGCGTGATCAGCTGATTGAGGTTCCGAGCAGGCTGACTTTGTAGGAGAACAGGCAAACTGTCAGTAACATATCCAGACGACAGTTAGAAATTCATCTTTTGAAAGGAAAATGATAAACTTTTCAACTCCAAGCTATTTTCAATATATTACTTGCCTCAGAGGTGCGGGAGTTCAAGTGATTATCCTCCTGCAAGAGGTTCCAATATGAGTTATGCTTTTGACAACATGAGGATTCTGCATTTGGAGTAAACGTGAATATGGCAGCTGCCCGTGGTTTGAGGAATGACACACACTCGACGCACATGCACACATACATGCTTACCCACTTGCGCCCAAACCCATATAATGTACGTATGTTCATTTACAGCATTTTAGACAAAATAATTGAAAACAAAAGGTTCATCTCCTGAAGATGCAACAGTTCTTTCATGAAAAATGTCACTACTAATTGTTTGAAAGTTTCCCCACCAAAAAGAATGTCCAAATCAAAATGTCTTTTTTAAAAATTAATCGAGTTAGTCTGAGAAAACGATGAGAATTTGTAGCACTTCGTTACCTACTGTCTAGCTGCGGTTTTACCTGATCTTGCATATTCCATATACTATATACTTCCATCTAAATATTATCACTAGCTGAGTACACAAGGAGCCAATGTAGAAAGGGGCACAGTGAACCTGATTTTGCCACAGCACCGTCTCGACAACCCTCAATTGCAGATCTTGAATCAGTCATTTGAACATCTTTCCTCAGTCCTAATATAGGAAGATTAATTGTACAGCATAAAAAAAATCTCCATTAGGGAAAAAAAAAAGTTCATGGAGCATCTTTGATTCAGATGCATTTCTACAGCCGCTACTCAATCATACACCCATGCTGGACACAGAGTTTGAAGTACGAGAATCACTTGATGTTAGGTCATTTGTAGCTATCCCTAACCCTAGTAGGGATGCATATTACATAAATCAGCATTTTTGCCAGATGCATAAAGAGGGAGAAAAGCGAGAGAAAATAGTGATGGGAGAACCAGAATGTCAGAACTACGTTATGGGCCAAATCAGCAAAGAGAAGAAGCAACTGATTACATATTCTCTGTAGACTGTTCTTGTCTGCATGAAGTAGCAGTAGTCGGAATAAATGTAAAGAGTGGTCAGTCTCCTCAGTCAATAGTTCTCAATCATCTCATGACTGATTGCATAGATTTAATCCTGCATCTATCAAGCCACAATATACACTGCTTGCTTATATTGTTCTTGGTGAGTTAGTTCCTTTAGCAATATGATCTCCAGATATTTCATCGTTCAATATGTGGAGATGTTCCTCTTACAACAAAAGACTTCTACAAGATAAGAAAGATGCTACTATTAATTGCCATCCAGCTTCCTTAAGCAATTAAAGTTCAAACAGAGGAACATGGCTTTGTTATTGCAATGGCAATTTAATCTCGGAAAATATACCACAGACATTGCTGCCCCTGAACACGAATGAAACTCCAAATGAGATGTCAAGAGTCTGTAGATCTTACCCAGTGTTTTCATTTGATGTAACCATACCAAACTTTCTTTGCGTTCCACAATTGATGAAAATTTATGCTTGTCCTGATAAATAGCCATTCCCGTTCACAAAAAGGACGATATGAAATGAGTATAAATGTCGTTGAAATTCCACTGAATAGGGATACAGTAATGTTTAGTAGCTAATCTATCAGAAGATTCTAAAGGCGTGACAATGTGCTATAGAGAGCAACACCAAACTTCGACACAAAATTAAACAAAGTTACTTGACTGATCAAGGATATCAACTACTTTCCCAAATACACTCCTTGCCTTTAAACACCAGTAAGCCAGAATAAACACTCTATTCACATTTTCTTCGTAAGTTCCACTAATTACACTATTGAGAAAGGAGAATTTGTCCAATTTTGTGAGCTTCAGCTGCCATGACAAACGTTCATAACGGCAGACATTGTGGCCACATGAACATAGATGTATACGTTTAGTTCAATTATAAATAATAGGCATACAACTTATAGTTGAGAACTAATGAGCAGCATTGGCCAAAAATGGA
Source organism: Psidium friedrichsthalianum (assembly GCA_019149425.1). NCBI lineage: Eukaryota > Viridiplantae > Streptophyta > Magnoliopsida > Myrtales > Myrtaceae > Psidium > Psidium friedrichsthalianum. Next base: position 25,179 of record JAGVVM010001158.1, on the reverse strand, counting down.
CACAAATTAAGAAGTCAGTTCAGTATCTGACCTCCTCATTCATAATTTGAATGGTGTCCTGAATCTTCTGCAGCACGATTGCCAAACCTCCTACTTCCAAGAGCAGTCCCTTTGATATAGCGTGTCAAGGATGTCAGCACTAACAGGTGAAAATAGGAAATAACAATCAGCAGCTAAAGAAAATACCTTTTTCTCTGTAACCAAGTTTTGGATGACCACATCCTTCTGGAAGAGGGCCTTTTGGAGGTAAGAAGGTCAAATGAAAACAACCGTAACAAATAACTTCAAATAAAGGAACAAATTAAACCCTAACAGACTTCTTAAGATAGATGAACAAATCACATTCTATGATGAATGAAACAGACAGATAGTGGATATCTCTTCCATCTGAGTTTGGCAACCATTGCCAACTCTTGCAGCTTTCAATTGTTCTTCAAGCTGGGCAATGATTCCATTTTTCCTCTTCAGCTCCTCCTCATCATTTTTAACCTTGTTTTCCAGATAATGAATCTTTTCTGTAATCATGAAATAAATTTCTTACAACAAAATGCTTGGAATCATAGTTTCGATAAGTGTTGCCATAATAACACAAGGTCAATATTACTTGAACTGTTACAGAGATACTCAAGAACCCACTGCTGTACTTATTACAACTCTAAATATCGCTTCCACTACCTCTGATTGTCTATAGATTGGCCCTCGGATTTTGAAGCCGGCTTCATTAATAACCAGCATTGAAATATTCAACGGATTTGGTGAATCAAAGTGCAAAAACTACCTATGAACAACTTCTCATATGCACAGACCTCGTTGACTTTGCTCTTCAAGCTGGATACTGTATGTAGCAAACAAATTTAAAATGGAAGATAATGATGCTCGTGGAATAATAAGTTTTACAGCACTTAATAGATGGCCCCAAAGCAGTTAATATTCAGAAATACACATGCCTAATTCCTCTTTGTGACTGATATGGCCCTTCACGCTATCCATGACTTGCTTGATGGAAAGTGCCTCCTTTTCTATCGAATCAAATAACATTATGTGAGAATTTAACTTCTCTGATAGCAGAGAAAGCTTTCTATCCCTGGTTTCTATGGAACGCCTCATTTCACAAGTTGACTCCTGCATAATTTAACAAACTTCAGTCTAAGTCAATTTTTGGCATATCGGTCCAAGAGATTGAGAAGTAAAATCATGAAAATTGTCGAAGTTATTCATATGGAATGACAAACATCACCCGGAACTTCCATTCCAATCAGGCTAGACATTGCACCCTTAACATAGCAAGCTCAAATCAAAGTTCGCCGTTACGGATTTGCATTCAGATGAAATCCACTTGTTTCAGACATTTCAATTAGAAGAATTACAGTCTTATAACAAGACCGACTGACATGATTATTGCATGTCACGCCAACCAAGATGGCTCAACCAGAAACTTCATATTCCCTAGAATTACAAAGAGTAGTCAAAGTGAAAGTCCGGGTGGTTTCTATGTTATCTTCATCAATTACCATAAAACCAAAACAATATATCTTGCTAATGTTGCCCCTAAGGACATCAACATGACGGCCAATGAGAGACTAAAAACCATTCTGGAAAATACCATTTACAATTCCTAGCAATAGTTTCATGTGCAAATCAATCGCATATTACCACATATCGAGCAGCTCTGCTTATTAAGCTCAGTCTCATTCACACGAAAAATTATTAACAGCATCAGAGTTGCGATTTTTTTCCAGGAAGGAAGTTTTAACGAGAACTGGAAATGATACAAAAGCGTAGCCAACTGAAGCAAAACCTGGTAAGCATTCATGAAATCATCTCTCGACTGAAGTAAGCTTTGTATAGTCGCCTTGAGCTCTTTTTGCCTGTTCTCGAGCACAGTGTTGTCGTCCCGAAGATGATTCATCTGTAGAAATCACTTAAGCCAATGACATTAGTTTTTCCGCAGAGGAATCAACCACGAAAGGCTCTCGAACATAGAAATCAATCCACCGTCCGTTCGATTTTCTGGCGCATCTCAGCGGACGAAGCCAACTCGAGTTGCAATTCCTGCAGCTTTCGACCGTGATCCTCGTCGTTTTTCTTTTGTTTCTGCATCGAAGCATCGAAATGAAATTCCAGACGAAGGACCAGGGAATCGATTCGAAGGCTGGACTTACAGTCGGACCTGAATCAGTGCGTGGAGTTGCTCGGTAGCTGATCGCTCCCTCTCCTGTACATGTTCGAAGCCGATTCGAGTCAGGCAGAGAGGGAGATGAAGATCATCGGAAGAAATTGCAACCTTTACCCTGAGATCGCCAACTTCGGTGACTAGGGCTCGCAGCTGGAGCTTGAACTTGGACAGTTTAAGCACCTCCATTTTCCCTCCAAAACTGTCCACCAACCCAAGGGACCTTGGAAGAAAGCGAAGCCAGACCTCGACTCCAAAACGACCCCGTTCTAAGGAGGGCCGTTTCTATGCTTTCGCGGTTTGATCCAAGGCAAAAAGATTTCGACCATGATACGAGTACGTTTGAGAACGTTTGAGACTCGTGTATTCATTTGAAATAAAATATTAACAGGAATTACTATGAATTTGAAACGAGAATACGACACGCTAACGCGAATTGTTCACTACTTACGTAGAACCCATCACTTCATTCTATACACCGATTAATGAAGTACCTAGTCTACTGACCCCTAAAAAAAAAAATTGTATTACATAGTCTTGGAAAGGGACCAAACAGTTTTTTTTTTTTTTTTTGCAAGAATTATCAAAAAAGTCACAAGTCTTTTACACTTTTGTCAATTCAATCCAAAACATTTTCCTTTTTATCAATTCAATCGTGTTAATTGAAAATCGCTGATGTGGACGTCGGCTATCCTACGTGGCACCACTGACGTTGATATGCACAATTTCTAATTATATCTTTTTGAATATTATTTATTTATTTATTTTCCTTTTCTTTTTTCTTTTTTATTTTTTTCCCTTTTTTACCCTTCGGCATCAAGTGAGAGCCGCACTTGTTGAATCACCAACATCAGGCGAGGGGTAGCCCTTGTTGGTGTCTAGCGAGGTTTGAGCTTGCTAGGGGCTAGCCGACAAGGGTTGCTCGAGGCCGACGAGGGCTGCTCTCACCCGATCCAACAAGGGCAACCCCCGCTTAGCACCGGGGAGAAAAAGAAAAGAAAAAAAAAGGAAAAAATAAAATAAATATATATATTTGGAAGAATATTAAAATATTATTAAAAATTATCCATATCAACGCTCATAGTGTCACATAAGATAATTGATATTCACGTCAGCAATTTCTTGTCAATATTAGAAAGTGCAAAAATTTAAGGCTAAATTGACAACGCAAAAAAAAATTAAGATTTTTTTGACAATTCTTCTTAATTTTTAGCTAGGTAAATTCCCCCATGGCAAGTTTCTAATAATGTCAAACTTAATATATATTTATGTGTATGCGCATGCTTGCGTATATATATTATATTTATTTTCCCCATATGTACTCGCGGATGCAAAGAGGGCTTTTCTGGCCGATTGCTCATGGTGGGGCGCTACATAACGAATGTCATGATCATCGAGCTTAGTTATAGATTGCATCGAAGTGTCCTGGAAGAGACATTGCGATGTTTCAGCCTTGTTTTTCAGCGGACAAGGTTAACAGCTCATCTATCAACAAAAAGCATGAATGAGAAGATTCCAGATCTGTGAGGGGGCAAAAGGGTCCCGCGCAGATAAGATTGGAGCGCGGTGCTGATTCCAACTCATTCAATCTATTTTCTGTTCACCGAAAATGAAAGATTTTAAAAATATTCTTAAAAATTATTATTTGAAATAATTAATTAATTAAAAATATTTTCACTGTTAATGACAATTTGGTCCTAAATAATTTCGTGAACGATGAAAATATTTTTTATTTATTAATTTTATAAACAATATAATATATCATTTTTGGAATGACGTTTTTCAAATCATTCATTTTCTGTGAAATAGACGGAGTCATGTAACAAGTGATGGCATAAATCACACACCACGACTCATGCACTGCTCTAATTACTATTTGTGGTGATCCGTCCCAATTCACGTGGATTAAATCATCCAAAAGGAAAACTTTGGCCATGACAATTCATGAGCGATCGCACTTATATATCACTCACTATTACCTCTCTTAGTCCTTGGGAGACTTGTCACGTTAAGTATTTAGAGTTAATACCACAAAAAAAATCCAAACCGACACACCTATCATAAATTTACTTCAAACGAATTTTTTTATCACAAAAAAATCAAATCGGTACGCTTGTGATAAATATACACTCTGGTAGTTTTCGTTAAATTTTACTGTCAAATTGCTGAGTTAAATGGCATGTGGATAATTAACGAGCGTACCAGTTTAAAGTTTTTACCATATGTTTATCAAATGTGTGTCGGTTTGGATTTTTCACGGTATGAACTATGAACCCGATTTAGTGAAATGAACAAAGGGTAAATTTATCACGTGTATACTAATATGAGATTTCTTATGGTCAAAAAATCAGTGTGGAAAAACTTTGTCGTGAGTGTATCAGTTTAAACTTTTTTGGTCAAAATATTAGCGTAAGTATTTACACCGTCATGCTTACTATGAAATAAACACGTTTAATGATCCTTACAAGCCTAGAATACAAAACAGTGGCACACTGCCGGCGTCTTTTTTTACGAGACGCAACATGTTTATTTTATGGTATTAGCACCAGCACTTCCGTACTATGTAAACACATAACGTACCCCAATAGGTTAACTACTTATCAATTTTCTTTTGAGAAATTTTACGATCCGGTGTAGAAAAATACGAGATCGATCTTCTTCAATATGAGCCGTTATATTGAGAGAATGGGTGGATTGTGGTGCTACCATTCCTTTAGGATACCTTTCGACTTCAGGAAAAGCTCTTCCCCTCATCCCCAGTCAAATTTGTACTACTCAGCAAATCCCTACCGCCGCTCTATCATTGAAGTGATCAGGCCTTTTCTTATGTCCTTTTAAGGCAATAAGACCGAGATCACTATTCCTTATTGTCGAACGATAGATCTTGGTATCCACCACATGGTGACCTTGAAGCATGATTGACCTACTGTCGAGTGATTTTGAAAACCGATATTTTAAAAAAATTTATCAACTATAGAATTGACAACGTTTCTATTGATTAAGGAAGGTCATGACACATGGGGATAATTATTTACAAAGCCCTCTGATTTACAAACTACACAGGAATTTTGCGCTGTTGTGGTAACTTACTAAGTTAAATAAAAATAAAAATAAAAAGACAGTTTTAGGGTGTTTTATGATTTTTCCTCAAAAGCTACAAACGCTGAGATATTCATCTGCTTTGATTTGTGAATCATTGAATGTGAATGAGGGTTATCTAGTGTTTATTTTCAAGGACTTACTTGAGAATTATAATTACAGAGCACAGTTACTAAGTGTACGTGCCATAACTTACAACAATTCCACATATATTGCTAGGGCATTCGGTAGTTACGAGGGGGCCGTTCGACAACCCAATTAAGTGGCGGAGATTAAAAGATTTGGCACTTAATAGATTGTTTGACAATCAAAACAACAGTGACTTAAAAGATTGCATTAATTCAAAAACTCATTTAACGAGATAAGTAAGGAACGCGGAAAATTGCCAAAAAATCTTAAATTTACTGTAATCGTCTCAATTCAATTTTAAATCTTTTCTTTTTGTCAATTGCGTTTAAGCTTTTGCATTTGTGTTAATTCAATCCATCCGTCCAATTGTAGCCAGAAATCGTTAACCTGGAGCGACTGACGTTGACGTCTGCAAATTTTAATGATATTCTATTATTTTCTCTATGTTTTTTTATGTACATTTTGTACTTACTCCACCCAAAACATACGGCGAGATCGACCTCGGCTCGTGCCAAAACTCGATCGAACTCAATGAGGATCGCATATAATAGGACAAGTCCCTGTGCAAATTGAGGGAAAGCAAGTTAACTAGGAATTACCATTTCAAGAAATTTTCCACGTGCCACTTTAAAAGTGACGTTTAAAGGATTGATAGAGAAATCGCCTCAAGTTACACATTTTACACGTGATGAATATGCAATGTTTCCAAGACGATGCCGGTGTTTGAGGTCTTGACGCCAAGGCTAGCACGTGCTGTATGAGTTTCGTCTTCTCCATTTATATACAAGGGGATTTTTAGAAAGAGGACGCAAAAGAGAATCACGAGAGTCTATGAATTCTATTGGAGATTATCAAAAACGAAAGGTAGAAAGTAAATGGTTTAGAGGGGGTCGTCGGTGTTGGTCACCCTTCCTCGCCCTTTTCGGTTGTCAAAATTGGGGGGAAAAAAGAAAGGAAGAAGCTAGTAGATCCTCTCGACGCTTGAATTTCGCTAACAAGAGTGAATATGCTCGCGTTTCAATGAAGTGATGAGACTTTTGTTTTAGGTTCTTATTTTGTGCAATCACCTCGGATGCGTTTAAGTTTTATGCCTTTCTAGATGATTCCTTAGCCTCCAGTCAACGCATAAAACACATACAAGAAAAATTGCATAAAGTTGCATAGAATATAAAATCGAGAAGTCTCTCGCATACTAAGTACATATGAAAATCCCGCGAAGCTTTCAAAAAAGCACAAATTTACCCTTCTCGGATCATAACAAACAGGGATATCAAGTACGTCGGTTGGCCCAAACAGCAAACGGGAAGCCTGCAGCCGTTGTTGAACTCGCCATGCACATCAAAGTACTTACATTTCTATGTTCCAAATTTCTTTGAGCGTTGCTTTGGAACCATGTGGCCGCTGGGTGTCCACGGCACGGAACGACACAAGATGGGAATCGAATCGGAGCTGCCGTGAGGGCAACGGATGGAGGAATTTCAACGCGGATGGATCGATTCCATTTTCGAATTCGTGCACGAGCCCAATGTGGAGTTACCCTGTAGGGCAAAAGAGCGAGGGTCTTTCAGACTGACTCGTACTTGCCTAACCAAAACTGGACTTCCAGTTGGCAAAGGAGCAAACAAAAGTCAGGGCCTCCCATCACCGATCGCGACGAACGGACACTTCCGGCGCTGCACTTATCAAGCGTGGGATCTCGGGTGGGCCCCACTTCTCGCCCCGCACCTGGGTACGCACGGGTTGGGTCGATACGATCCGTTCGATCATGTGCTCTTAGAAAATCGACGGCTGGGATTGCGAATAGCTGTGTGGCCCGCACCAGGGCTTTCTGCGCAGTCGTGGGCTTCTGATTGGGCGTCTGTCCTTTCTCTTTACTTTTTCTGACTTGTGATGGAGATTGGGAAGGGACCGGATTTGGCATTGCCAGCTACGTATGCTTTCTGGTTGATGGTTCAGAGAATAAAAAGCTGGAGACAGAGACTGGAAATGGAATTGACGTTGCACAGAAGGAAGCGGGTCCTAGGGGGCCCAGCGGTTATCCAATTCACAGCTTTTGAGCCGGACGGCGGCGTCGTTCCATGATGCCGATCCGCGTGACGGCGACTCACCTCCAATGTTAAATCACGTGAGTTCTATTTGAAATTTCATGGAACACACATCATCTAATGGTGTACCTGAGTTTTAAGTGCAGCCAGGGAGTTTTTCTTAAAATAGAAAAAAAAATATTGCATGGAGTCGGTTCATCGACCAAGTTAATCATTGATCATTTGGGCTGAAAATAAAGGTTTAGATAACCTCATTCGAACTTGAGGCTATTTTGCACTAGCCACGTGTCAATCATTCAATCAAATTGTAATCAATTTGAGGGTTAGGGTGATTTGGAGATTTGCGATCCTTTTAGCTCTTACTCCAGCAGTGGTAACAATTCTCAAGATGATAGCCGATTACAGACACTAAAGATGAGCGATTTCAAATTCCATATAAGTTCTATCTAGAATCTACCCATCAACTCATTTTTTTGAACTAAAAACCTACGCTGCATATCTTAGAACTCAGAACATATCATATCACAAGTTCTAGAATCTATACAAATTTCACATGTATTATTACGCGATCGCAGTGAATCGTCACATTTAATACCACAATTTATCGCTACAATGTATTAAAAATAAAACTTTTACTTTGGTTCTATATTGCATACTTTTTATCGGACCTCATGAAATACCTCAAGATCATACAAAGAGATACGCAAAGAAAAGCATAAAAACTTGTTAACTTGTTACATATTGGTTCTACTTCCCTTGAATCTAAAGTCTACTCGTCATAAAAGATTCTTCAATTTTTAGAACTTATAATCTCTCACGCATATCTTGAAATCTGATACTAGACAGATTTCCCAAGTTTTACTATAAAATCATGCTTGCTCCTAACAGGCACGGTTCGTAATCATCACAAGAAGATACGTGTAGGGGTGGCGACGGGCCGATTTGAGCCCGGAACCCAGTCAAAATCAGAACCGGCCCGTTGATCGGTTGGCAGTTCGGAACCAAAATCGGCCGGTGGCCACAACGGTTCGATTCTGGTTCAACAATTGTGGACCGGAACCGGCCCAAACCGCCGAAGTAACGGCTCTAGAGAGCCATTGGAGCCAACGGCCATTTAAAAAGAATAAAATAAAAAATTATTTTTCAAAATTTATAAATACCCCATCTTCATCTTTCATTTTTTCACACAATTCTCTCAAATTCCCTCAAGCTCCCAATTTTCTCAAATCCTCAATTACGTTCTCGATTGTTTAATTTTTTTTTATTTATTATCTCCTTTAATAATTTCATATTTTTTTCATATCATATATTTTTGCATTATACCATACATATTTTTATATATAAAAAAAGGCAAGTGGAAGTAGAGCTAGTGGCAAAGACAATAGTATAATGGGAGAATCCAATTATCATAATCCTCATGATTATGCAGATTACGTAGATTGGGGAGTTGATGTAGATGATGAAATTAACATTTCCCCTAATATGGAGCAAATCCCGACACAAGAGAGGCTTCGTCCTTCGATTACCACTGGTGCTGAAGAAATGTCCACAAAAAAGGAGCGAGATGGTTCATCCATCATATGGAAGCACTTCATGAAATTGAAGATTTGGAAAAAGGTCCAGATAGGTATAATTTAGTTTGTAAACATTGTACTAAGTCATATTGCTTTATAGGTGGACAATGATATGGAACATTTACTCGACATCTTAGGTCGAAACATCCAATTGAATTAGGAATTGACACCAGCCAATAGCAAATTTTCAGGTATGCCAATCATAACATTTCTCATTTATTTCGTTTTAATGAAAAAACTTATAGAGAATAATTAGGTAAATTTGTTTTCGTTGAACATTTATCATTTAGTTTTGGTAAAAATTTTAGTTTTAATAAATTTATACAAAATGCATGTGCTCTACAAGCAAAACGTGTTCATAGAAATTCACTTAACGGGAAATTAAAAATCTTTATAGAAAAGGAAAAAAGATTTACAAACTTTTTTTTATGAAATTTAATGGACGTGTGCATATATGTAGCGATATTTTGAGTGATCATTGGCAAATTAATTGTTATATGGGTATAACATGTCATTGGATAGATGACGATTGGAATATTTAAAAAAGAGTTATTGCATTTAGAATTTTGATTATAGGCATACGACAAATAATATTTATAGATTAATTAGACAAATTTTAGAAGAATATTATTTGCTTCATAAATTTTTTTCAATTGGTTTTAATAATGCGGCGGCAAATACCGCTTCGATTTTTGAACTTGAAAATATTTGTAAACTCACTTTTGGTGGATAATTTTTTCACGTTAGATGTGATTATCATGTTTTAAACTTATGTGTACAAGATGATTAAAAAACTCTTCAAGTTTTTCTTAACCCGATAAAAATAACAATTCGATATTTATGGAAACATCCCTAAATAACGAATGAATGAGGAAAATTTTGTAAAGTAAATGGAAAAAAACCCAAAAAAAAATCCAAAAGATATTCCAAATCGTTGGAATTCTACTTACGATTGTTTAATGAATCTTTTGCATATAAAGATTTATTATGTGCATCTATTTCATATAATATACCTGAAATTAATTTATGCCCTCGAGAATAGGATAGTTGCAAAAAAAAAATTTAAAAATTTAAAAGTTCTTAATGACGCAACTTATAGTTTATCTAGTGTTTATTATCCAACTACGCATTTATTTTTAATAGAATGTATTAATATTATTGAAGTTTTTGAAGAAAATGAAAATGATGAGTTAGGTGAGATTGTTAACATAATGAGAGAAAATAGCTACATTATTATGGAGAAATTCCTATTATTTACTTAGTTGCTTCTGTTTTTTATCTACATTGTAAATTAGATAGTTTATGTGATTATTTAAATATGTACTGTAAATATTTACATTTATCTCATACGATAAATATTAAAACTATAGAAATAGATGTTGAAAATGCAATACTAGAATTATATAATGAATTTTGTAGAACATATAATGTTGTAGGTGATAGTGGAAGTGGACCTCAATCTATTAGCTTACAATGTGAAGATCCAGATAACATTAGTAGAGGGTATCAACTTTTAATTAAAAGAAAAAAAAAGTGTAATAGGAAGTAATTTTGAAATAGAAAACTATCTAACAATTTCTTTTGAGTTTGATGAATCTGAACGCAACAGAAGTTTTGATATATTAATTGGTGGAATAGGCATTTCACCAAATACCTAATTCTTGTTCTTATTGCAAAACAAATTTTAGCAACTTCCTGCTCAACAGTTGCGGTAGAACAATCATTTAGCGTTGAAGGTAATATTTTAGATGAACGGCATTCAAAATTAAGTCCTGAATCAGTGGAGTTTCAAGTTTGTGTTGACGATTGGACAAAGGCTTAATATAGACAATAAGAGATATATCGCAATAAATGAATCTGAATTCTTTGATGATTGAGACACCACCATCACCACCGATATAAGAATGGGTTAGTGGCGATTGTGGATGAGGTAAGTATAGAGTTATCAAAGGTAAGAGAACTACACGAGCTTTGATTCTTCTATCCCTAAGAATATATATATATATATATATATATATATATATATATATATGCGCTTAATGATAAATCATTAAGTTCAAGCCCCCTCCCCTCGCCCTTCCTTTTTCCCCCTACATTTATTTGATAATACATTATTTCATAATTTATTATTTTCTTTTATTTCATAATGCATTATTTGATAATTTAATTAGAATTCTATTACAAATTCATCACAAATTATTTTTAAACTAAAAAACTTGAAAAAATCAAAATCGATTCGGGACCAACAGTCAGCGGTTCGAACCTCCGATTCGGAATCGGCGATTCGAAACTTTCGTTCAAAACGCCGATTCGGAACCGCCGACCGGACGAACCGCCCGAAACCTCCGATTCTGAACAGGAACTGGAACTGTAAATGGCGGTTACGGTTTCGAATGCTCCAAATTTGGAATCGGAACCACCGGGTTTATGAACCAGAGCCAGCAGTTCCCGAACCACGCCACCCCTAGATAAGTGATGTGTTGTTTATATGCCAATATCGTTTAGACCCTAGCGTTGGCTTGACAGTTAAGGCCCCCGAGCCACCGGACCCAAAAGTACGTAGTAGAAAAAGTAAAAAACCGCTAATCCTAAGCCAGCTCAAGTTAAACGCAAAAAAGGAAATATCATCATTCCAATGTCATAACAGCGATGGACCTCAAGATCTTTAGTCAATTCGCAAAGGCAATCTCAGTACCTGTGAGATTATAGGCTTTAAAGAAATGGAATTGCGTATCATCATCAGAAAATCATTGACCATCGGGACCTAAAACCTTGAAAGCCGTAACAAATAGCACCGTTAAGATACGGCCCAAATTTCTCGCGAGACAATAAAATGAAGCTCTCTTCGTCCAGCTCGTGTTCCGGTCTATACGTTCGGTTCATGTAATGTACTTGCCGGCCGCTGCTCGCGAGAGGAACACGAAGGGCCCCCCACGCTCGGTGGACTCAACGACGACGGATCGCGCCCGTTGTTAACTGCATCACGTCCGTCGGACGGTCCGAAGCAACGCAATAGGTATTTTTCTCGCACCATGGGAGACTTTCATTGGTTAAAAGATTTTGGGATGACTACACGTATGGTCAATGAATTTAATTTAATATATAATATGATTGATAAACTTTTAATAAATTTAGTATGATCTTTGAACTTTATTCTACTTTAAATTGTTAATCTAGTCTCTAAAATATATGAAAATGTTCAATATGTTTCTTGAACTTGAATTAATGGAAAGACAGACCGAATGATTTCATATTATTTATGAATAAATTTAACATCTATCACAAGTTCGGAAACTATGTCAATCAAATTTAAGTTATAGACAACATTTGAACGTTGGTCTAAAATTCATGAACTATATTGAATAAATTAAAACTTCATAAATTGCATTACATGTTGGGTCAAAGTTAATAGACAACTGTGCCATATTTCCTAAAATTGTGGACCTGAATCTTAATCATTCACCCATCAGCACCATTGCCGTGAGCATCTATATTTGAGGAAAAATCTGTCATCCTTAATTAAGGAATAATGTGGTGTAAAAATTGCATGAAAGCCTTGCAATTTTGCAAGACTCTATACGAGTCCACTGATTTTCAATACGCGAATAGCCTAATTAGGTAAAATGAAAATCCACGTGGTATGTTTGAAATCACATTTTAACCAAGTCATGTCATACTTCATTAAAATGTGTCAAAATACATGTATTTGCCAACACAATTTAAAGTTTCAGTGCGATAAAATCTTATAAGTACCGTGAAAATAGAGAAAAGTCCAAGTAAGGGTCCGAAGTGCTATTCTAAAATAAGGGTTTGAATGCATAATATGTTCAAATGAAGGTATGAAGTGGCTACGAATGTTTCAAATAATATATGTTAAAACAAAATAAATAAAAGAAATACAGGTGAGAGGGTTGCCCTCCCACCTTTGGCGATGCCCATCGATCGACTAGAGGCGAGGGCCGACTATGTCGTTTTTTAATTTTAATTTTTAACTTTTAGTTTTTTAAAATTTTCGAACAAACATAAAAAAGGAAAAATAAAGAAAAAGTGAAATAAATGACGAAAATGCCACTAACCAATCGGTGAGTCATACCCTTTTTTAATGATATTGGCCACTTCAGGCCCTAATGTTTAATTGAAGCTTTTATCTGAAAATATGATGATGCTTTAGGCCTTTATTTTTTTTTGTTGGAAGGTTCTTATTTGAAATAAAGTCTATTTTCAGATCTTATTTAAAAATAAAGGACATTTCAGTCTTTATTTTAAAAATTACTCAGAAAAATATGAATGATTTAAATAGTCATGTATATGAATTAATCAAGCACGTGGAGGTCCGGATCCCTATCATATTTATAAGTGAGATTTGTTATGTTCAAAATAGTTAACGCGGGCATTACAACCATCACCGGAACAATCGTCGGGAATTGAACCTTTTTCTTACTCGGTTGCTTAACAAATGTTAAAAGGCATTTGTTGACAAAATCCACTTTCGAAACGCTCTTTATTCTTTTGTATATCCCATCTAATCACGTGGATGAAAAAAATTAAAACCGCTTCCAATATGAAAATAAGGATCCTAGATATATATATATTTAACGTCTCCGTCAGCGTCGCCGTCTCGCGTTGGAGCGGTGGACCCCTCCGAGAAAACCTCACCGGGGGAAGTGACTTGCGTGCGCGACTAAGGAGGCCACTGTCCCTTCAACAGTAGCAGTAGTACTAATACCGTCCCAGAGTGGCCAGCCAAAACACAGAGAGAAAATCTCGCAGCACCAGAAAGTGGGAGAAGCAGAACGCCCAATGCGCTCCGCTGTGCACCGATCCCAACCGTCCGAGGAGATCACCCTGTTCACATTCACTCTCTCACTTCGCTGACCGGCGACCCCCCCCAGTCTCTCTCTCATTTGCGTCGCATCCTCTCTCGTCATTCCCGTGCTGCGAACATATCTGAGGCCAGTGGCGTTGCGATATTCTTTACCGCGAGAAGTGCGAGGATCGATTGCAGATTCATTCACGGTGGCGAAGCTCGCTGGGGCTCGAACTTGAAGCCAGGGAGCTCCTTCTGTGGCGGCGATGGATCCACCCGCCGCGACGATCAACGGCGGGGCCTTCCCCGGCGGCGACGACGTTCCGTACGCCCTGGCGGACATCTGGCAGCTGCCGGCCGGCGGGGGGTTGGGGCTCGGGATGCCTCCACCGGTGGCGCGGAGCATCGGCCATTCCTGAACGGCCGCAACGGCTCGAATCTCGAGGCCTCCGGGGGTGAGCCGTTGAGTGGGGAGGCCAGATGTGGCGGCGGCGGCGGTTCTAGAAAGCGGCGGGACGCGGAGGACGAATCGGCGGCTAGGAGCGTCTCCACCAGCAATGGCGTGGTATTCACTCAATCTAGGCACTTGGTTCCTATCGATCTGCACCGGCGTTGACACGTACACAGCTGGTTTATTTGTTCAATTGCACTGACTTTCTTTCCTCTGTGGTCATAGTCATAACGTGCCAATTTGCATCATGAAAATGAGGGACCGTTGTGGGTGATATTGTTTCTTTGATTGAATCCAGTTTTTAGTCGTTAAGTAAAATATATTCCTGTAGCAACCGTGATCTGGCTATGTTATCAGGGAAAGCAGAGAGCGATTGATTTTGTGTCCCCTAGAGAAACGACTTACAAGCCGAAACTACTGATCGAATTCCACTCCAAAGCGTACAACCTTTGATTGGCGAAGCTAAAAAAGTTAAGTCAAATCAGTTTCTTGACGTGAATACTCACTGTTCTTCTGTTCTGTTAACGAAGCCGAACGTGTGGATGGCGGTAAACGGGTTAAAACTTCCGGATGCGAAAACGATGGTGGAGATACCAAAGCAGAAGGAAGAGCCCAGTTCGGCCAAACCTACGGAAGAACGTAAGCCGCAGCCAGAGCCTCCCAAGCAAGACTACATCCACGTGCGAGCCCGAAGAGGCCAAGCCACGGATAGCCACAGCTTAGCCGAAAGAGTAACATCTTTTCCCCTAAAAAACCTGTTCACACGTAATCGGAAAATTGGAGATTATGCGATTGAAATGACGAAAAATGATTTCTTTTTGCTGATGCGATTGTGTAGAGATGCATGTTAAATAGGTAAAATATGTAGTGTACAGCATGGGGACTAGAAATTTTACTGATTGAAGCAAGTGATGGTGGACAGGCCAGAAGAGAAAAGATAAGCGAGAGGATGAAAATTCTTCAGGATCTAGTGCCTGGATGTAACAAGGTATGGATTTTGCAATCCTTCTATATACAAAATAGCCTCTATCGTGCGGCCTAACATACTGAATTCTAAATGCGATGCCTGGTTTCTGTTGATGCTTTCTTTTGTGAACAACCCGTTAGGTAATTGGCAAAGCGCTGGTTCTTGATGAGATTATCAATTACATCCAATCACTACAGCATCAGGTCGAGGTATGCATCCTTCGTTTTATTGCTGGCCTGTTACATGACAGATCAATTTCCTTCTAATATGGACTTCTGAGTGCTGCAAAAATTACTGATATTGCAGTTCCTGTCAATGAAACTTGAGGCTGTTAATTCAAGAATGAACTCCCAGATTGAAGTATTTTCTTCTAAAGAAGTAAGTCCAAGTCGTTTTGCTCTGCGAAAGCACTTTTTCAATACATTTCAGGTTGATTCTAGTTGTAGCTTCACCGAGAAACTTTCTGTAGGGAAACTTACGAAGTTAAGCCACAGTAATCTGATAAAGAAGAAGTTTTCTTGTCGTAGCTTGCAGAACTGGACTTGTTACTATAATCATAAATAACCCGCTTAGCAAGATCTTTGGACAATAGTAGCTGCTCATCCGTAGCTTTTTCATTCAATCAGACGGACTTAATCTTCTCTTCTATCTCTTGGAAAGAGCTCTAATGGTTCTCACGGTACGAGGGTCTGTTTTCTCATACATACAGATACTGCTCAACTTCCATTTCACTATTTGTTTGGTGCGACACATGCTTCGGCTGTCAATTAGTTGCCACTGAAATTAAAAAACTTCTAGTTCCTCATCGATGATCTTTCTTGATGGGAAATTTTACTAAATAGTAGGCATCAGTTCTTTAACAATTAGTGCTCGGTTTAGGAGAAGGGGATATACTTGTAACAAGTCAAATTAATTAGATATTGGCTTTCTGCCGTTTTTCAATTTTCATACAACCTTACGTGCTTTCAGCTTGGTCAACAGCCGTATGATACTGGTGGTATGCCTTTTGGTTCACAAGCTCCCAGAGAATATGGCCGTGGTTCCTCGCCGGAATGGTTACATATGCAGGTTGGTGGTGGCTTCGACAGGACAATTTGATCTGCAATATCCACGTTTACTAGGAATAAGAGTAGAAGAAGCAAAGCTTCATCTCAATCCTTCGTTAGGTTGAAAAAAATATCTCTTTTGTCAATGGATAGAAAAAGACAGCTGTGCTTGCTGCTGTCTAATAAGACTGATGAAGTTAGTATTCTGGCACCGGCATTGATCTTCTAAATTATTTCTTTTTATCCTGCTTTCTTAGACTTCCAATTCTCCCACCACACTGATATGCAAATGGGCTGCCTGTAATGAATATCGTTAGCTATAGTGACATTCCTACTGCTTTGCATCTTGTTAGAAGCCCTCTTATAGCAATTTTTCCACATAGTGAATGAAGCCCTGTTACGAGATTGAATCCCTCCGTCTGCCGGCCTGCTGTTAAATCCCAACACAGTTTTTGGAGTCGCGAGTGAAGTGAGTTTGAAAAAAGAAGGCGTTAAGAGACAGCCCCTCCTGGCCCAACCCTAGACACTCTAAGATCCTTTCTCTACTCTTGGCAAAGAGCTGCACTATTCGGCGAGTTTACAGCATGGGCTAGAGCTGGAGTCTGGATTCCCCATTTTGGGAAACTTATCATTGCTCTGCTTTATGTGGCACTAGATAGCCACTCCCTTGCCACTGCATAGGAAGTTTACACGGCTGTCCTTTAAACTTGAGCATCCAGAATCCTTAAAAACCTTGCCCAGGATTGTGCGGATGTGTCTGTTTGGCCGAAATCTGGTGCTAAAAGGGGGTCATGTCATCTCCGGTTGTTTCGTAAACGATTAAGTGGCGCTTCCCCAATGAAAGCAGCTCATAGAAAGACTCAGAATCGCAAATCCACGGTTTTATGCACCTCATGATAATCTGCAAACGAAGCACCCTCTGAAATGAACTCAGTATTAGACAGCTCTAACCGTCTGTTATAGCGACAAATCCTCAGGGTTTACGCAAGAACAAATGTCACCTGCTTATTTTTGGAGCGAGACGACCTATATTTTCCACGCCTACAATCTTGTTCTTGTCGTGCTCCAAGGAATGCTCTGGGAAATGCTAACGAGGTGGTGCTTCGCGAAAGCGCCATTGAAACCACTTCTCTTCCGCAAGTACAATGAATATTAGTTTCTCCTGCTCCTCACAACGGTTCCTGGCCCTCTAGCCAGTACTGTGCGGTACTGCCAACGAGGATCCTAAAAGAAGTGCCACAGGCAGGTGAGAAGGAGAGGCAACTCAAGTACGCTATATTTCTCTTCTATGAACGTGTAACATTAGACCTGGGGCTCTTACGTCGCACAATCTCTTGTCCGACATATATCCAACGACAATTGAATCGCCATATCAGCGTGAGGTGGTCCTATAAATTTGGCTTTTACGAATGGGACTTTTCGACTTAAAGCTTTCAGGCCGCTGGGCGTTGTGGTCCAGATGGGACCTTAAGCCCGGGTCGATCCCGGCGGGATCAAGGAAATTAAAGCTTGGCCGGCGTACTTCAAGATTAGGTCTACGCTCAGGCAAGCTCGTTTGCATCAAATTGTTTAGTCTTAAAATGCTGCTGCTTCGATGCACATCTGGGATGAGGGGAAGGTTTGAATTCAGATCGAGGATGAAACCTCCGTGGCTTTAGGAGGTTCTACTAGTACTAGGTACCATACTTGATTGTGGGCCTTGGTCTCTATAATCGAGTAGTGGGCGAGTTCCGAGTTATTCTGGGATTTCGGTCTTTTTCGACTTGTCCATGGTCCGGCTAATTGACCCGTGCAACTGTGCTCATCGTCGACCCGTCCTTGCTTGTCTCTGCCATTAACGACTACTGGGCGATGCTATTTCAGACCGGGCCTTAGTCACCTTTTAGGCTAAATCACCGACGTAGGCCGAGCCCCTCTCTCTAAGCCGAATGCTTGTTCCCAGCTCCGTTTGCTTTCATATAAACGACAGGAGGATGCAGCCCCTTGGAAACCACCTCGTTTTTTTGGCATTAATTCCAACGAGGAGGAAGACTCTCCTTTGACGCCTTTTTGGTTTTGGGCCGTTTCAAGCGAGCTCCCCTCAACGCCCAATACCAACCGCCGCACGAACCCCCCACGTCCCCCTTACGCGCGTCCGATGCACCTGACCGACGTTCTCGTCAAACGCGCGCTGACGCGCGTGAACAGGAACCTCCAGCTCTTGAGAATGAAAATGAAAGGCGAAACGAAATAACCAATTAACAATTACGCGGTTTTAGGATTTGGGAAGGGAAGCGAATCGATTAAGAATAATGGGGCGAGGCGAAATTTTAAAATTGACGGTAAAAAAGAATTATTTGAGAGGGTTCTAAACAAGAACGAAATCGAGGAAAAGAGTGAAAACAAAGGAAAAAGGAGAATCAAGTCAAATCAGAATAGGGGAGAGGAGAGAGTTCAGCTTTGGCTTTGGATAGTTTTCCCTGTGCGTGCGGGTATATGCTAATTGCTCGCTGCGTTCCTCTGTTTCATCGTCGCGAGTTCGTGTTGGGGGAAGAGCTTTGATTCACTGGAGCTTCGTGGATCGAGCGATTCGTTGAGGGAGGGGAAGATGAACGGATGGGAGAGGGTGAAGTCGTCGAAATCCGGATTTGGCCGCCACTCGCACATCAGCAGCGACGACCGCGCGCCGTCGTCGCGGACGGTCCGGCTCGGCCGCGTCCAGCCTCAGGCGCCGACTTACCGCACCATTTACTGCAACGATCGCGAGGCCAATCTGCCGGTGAAATTCAAGGTCAGTCGCGTTTCGTTTCGTTTCGTTTCTTTTCTTTCCGATCCGTTCATGTTTTTTCGTGAGATTTGTGAGGTGAAAGTGTTGCGATGAGGAAATTCGTTTCGTGGAGAGGTCGCGGGAGAGTCGCGGAAATGGAGCTCGAGTGTACTGAGTTTTTTTTTTTTTGGGGTCATAGATTGTAGTGAGTTTGAAGCGTTCGATTTTGTTTAGTTTTGTTTCCTTTTCTCCTATCCAAATATGGCGGAGCTTGGATGAGTCGGCCTGTCATGGATGAAGATGTGCTCTGGATTTTGTCCAGTTGTGATGTGAAAATAGGCTTTTCTGAGGTTTCAGTGATGAGTAATTTGGTTCCTCTCAAGGTGATGATGAGTCTTTGCTACACTTAATACCGTAGAGTGTGATTTCGTAAGACTTGGTGCTGTTGTATGGTGTACTGGTGAATGGTGTAGATAAAGCCATTGGTGTAGCTGTTGAACTGAAATATGATAATGCCGGGCTCATGTTAAGGAAAATATTCTAGGAAGCAACTGCTCTGTTGATATGCTCACGCAGTTTGAACTATGTGAATTTTAATCTTCCGGCTGGGCAAAAAGTTAAATGTTCTATATTGGATTTGTGATGAGTATCATCTGAGACAGAGTCATTTAACATGCATGAAAAGCTGATCGCTGGTTTGGTTTAATGTGCTTGTCGTTCCTCGAACTTTGTTTCTGTTATCCATGATTGTGGGCAAGCCTTCTGTTGTTGTTGAGTTTTTTTTTTTTTTTTTGTGTCACTAGCCTTCTGTTGTTTGAGAAGATGGACAATTAGCGAGTTTGTTCTTTTTTTTTTCTTTTGATAAACTAGTAGACAAGTAATTTGCATAATGTTTACTAGCTCATCCTGCCAGAGGCCTTGTTGCTATAACTGCAAATAATGTGCGTCATTTGGCAGTATAAAGAACCCTCTATATTTCCATGCCTACCTGCACAAACATGTAATTATAGGAAATCATAAACTCTTAAGATGGTCTTGATGGTTCCCATCCATGCTGAAGCTGTCGGAATTCTCATCAGTAACCTAAACTGCATTTTTATTGGCTTTATATACCCAAACGACCGCATCACCTTAACTGCATTTTTGTTGGCCTCTTATGAGCTGAGAAACACCGCACAGTTTGATGACCCCACTTGTAATCACCTTAACTGCATTTTTGTTGCCCTCTTATGAGCTGAGAAAAGCCACACAGCATGATAACCCCACTTTGGAATGCATTTGAAAGCTCGGAAACCTTACACAACTCATACGCAGCTATGATTTCCTTCAGTTCCTTGAGTAAACTCTTATTTTGAAAATATTTCACTTGATGATGCTTCTTTCACTTTGGATTAGTTTAATCCCCACAAAAGTTTAATTTTCTTGGCGATCTCACAGTGGACCCAAATAAAGAAGCTGTACTTTGATGAACAAGTTGTTACTTTAATTTCATTATAGAAGAACTGAAACCCGCCCTAGCTTCTCTTTTTCTTTTTTTTAATTATGACTATCAAATTTTCTGGACCTTATTAAGTTTCTTGGAGACTAATAAGAGCCTTTTTCAGGGTAATTGTTCTGCAAATTGATTCACTGAAAGGGTTCTATTAGGAGATTTCATCAAGAAGCTATGGTCATATCTTGCTCTCTTGCTGCATTTATTGTTCTGCTAATAATGGCTGCCTGGCGGCACTAATATTTGAGCTTTGACTCTCCAACTTGACCAGAAGCTTTATGTTATATCCAATATATCAATTTCCATAAGTTTGACACTTGAATGAGATTATCTGCAGTTGTCATTGCATTCTATTATTTATGAAGCTTCCAAGGGTTCTTGCTTTCTCTTATTGTCTTTAACCGCAATGTTTTTAATTGTCAAGGGAAACTCAATATCGACAACCAAGTACAACTTCTTCACATTTATACCTAAAGGGTTGTTTGAACAGGTAAATCTGTGTGAAATCTTTCGTGCGCTAGAGTTTATGGTTTCTTGTACCCATTGCTCTTTAAACGTTGTTTTGTGTTGGTGCATTACTGGCCATGTGAAATTTCAATTGTTTAGATGCCTGACATCATGTATGTCATCAAATTGACAGTTCAGGCGGGTTGCTAACCTGTACTTTCTCATGATATCAATTTTGTCAGCGACACCTTTCAGGTATGTTAAGATATTCTTGACCGTATTGGCCAGTCTGATTGGATGAGTGAGTATTGAGACTAGTGTACTCTTGGGTACCATCATTTTAGAGCTTTTCATCCGATTTCCAATCATGTCTAAAGTTGTCATTTGGCATTTTCTTGGTCATAACTATGATGGTTTTGTGGTGTTCATCTACTTTCAATTGCACTTATTTGCAATTATGTACTCCATATAATACACTTCATAGCCTGTTTCTAAGATTCTGTATATTGTCAAACCTGGTAGTTATTTTCTTATGGTACAATGATCTATGCCAATTCATGCCAAAAAGTAAATATTTGAGGAGCAGAAAATGATAACCTGGCTGGTGATAGATAGAATGGAGTGCAACATGCCTTTCCATCCTTCTGAGCAACACATTTGAGAGATTGAACTTCAATTTGGAATAAATGTAATATCATAAAAAAAATCGTAGAAGTTCAATCTCTTTTGGATTCTCTTTAAATTCTGGTTTCATGCATTTGGTAGAAACTTTGCGCAAGAACCAATGTTGTAACTTCAAATATCCTATCGTGCTTTAACATATGTTTCTAATTGTCAATATGTGATTGAAAATTTTTGTGTTTTCATGATTTTCTGTGCTTGTAAATTGCGGAAAGTTTGTGGAATGAATCCTTGCTCTGTAATGATCACCTTATTACTTGTTTTCATCTCAGACCCTTCTAGACATGTCCCCTTGTTGGGCTTTTCAATCAAGACTTCACCATATAGATAGATGTATTAAGTTAGGGACCTTGGTTTTTTGTTTGTATTAACCCTTGCTTTTTTATTGTGCCTCAAAGATGATATTTTGCTGTAACGAACTGCTTTTGATCTGTCAGTCCTGTGAGCCCTGTAACAAATATGGTCCCCCTCAGTTTGGTTCTTCTCGTATCTCTTTGTAAAGAGGCATATGAGGACTGGGTAAGTGGAATATCTCATTCGTAATTCATCTTAATTTGCTCATAATTCATCTTAATTTGCGTATTGTCGAGATTTTTTGTTCTTTTTTTTTTTCTTTTCTAGTCGGTAATCTTATTTCTTTTGATGCTATTTGGTGTTTCTAAAGGGTTCGTTTTGTTTCCTATGTACCAAGTCATATGATCTTAACCTGTTTTTTCTTCTATTTATGCATGACAGAAACGTTTTCAAAATGACATGGCAATAAATAACACTCTTGTGGATGTGTTACAAGATCAACGGTGGGAGCCCATCCCCTGGAAAAAGTTGCAAGTTGGAGATATTGTGAAAGTGAGTAGTGTTTATGTTTTTGGACTGATTTTTTTCTTTTGGTGTATGATTTGTCACGTGATTGTGTATATTCCGGTGAAAGACCTTGAATTTTATTGAAGTAAATCATTTGTGTGGGAAGGTTGTCATCTTCGGAGTGTTATCTTTATGTTGGAGTTGGCAATATCATGCCCCACAGGTTTTGTCATCGTGTTAGTTATCCTATCTTATATGGGGTGATTATTGCTAATTGAGCTTCTATGACCATGTGGCGTTCACTGTTTATTCTGCAAATTCTGAATATATGTTTCTCTCCGACGTCCATGCTTGTCTTCTGCTTTGAGACTTTACTATGCTTGTCTTCTGCCTTTGAGAGATTTTTGTGCTTGGAAGATGCTGTTTGCTCATCTAATTCTGGAGTATTACATGCTCAATAATATTGAATTATTTCAAAGATTCTGGAGTGTTAAATTTTACTGCTCCGTACGGTTTCATCACATTCTGGGATGGTGACTAAGCATTATGTGGCTCCAATTAAGGATAAGGTTAGCGAAGTTCGTTTGAGATGATTTGGTCATGTTGAACAAGGTTAGATGCTTCCGTAAGGAGAGTAACCTCGGTATGGAGACTCGGGTTAGAAGGGGGGAATGGAAGACCTAAAAGACACGGAAAGAGACGACAAAGAAAGGTGTGGACTACATAGAGGTTACATGAGAAGAGAAGACATGATGCAAATAGCTGGCTTCACTTAGAGAGGGATAAGTCTTTTTTGTTGTCATTGTAGACATCCCCTTATTTGGGAAAGTGTAGCTTTTGAAGGATTGGACCTTTGAAACGGAGGGGAACCTGTTATGAGAAGTGTGGTTTTTCATAGATGTGCAATAATCCTGCATTCTGTTGGCTGCACTCTTCATAATCTTGCATTGGGTGTTTCCCCTTCTATCAATAAATGTCATTAATTTGGCAATGGCTGATTTTCTTTTACTCTGGTGAAATTGTTTCTTGCACCTATTGCAGGTTAAACAGGATGGCTTCTTTCCTGCAGATTTGCTTTTTCTTGCTAGTACTAATGCTGACGGAGTCTGCTACACTGAGGTTTAAGAACAATCATTCTCAAATCTTGATATGCTGGTTGCATTTCGTTAGTTATTCATCTTTGTCACATTTGATTTTGTTTTTTCAAATTTTCAGACTGCAAATTTGGATGGTGAAACAAATTTGAAAATCCGGAAGGCTTTGGAGAGGACATGGGATTATTTTACCCCTGAGAAAGCGTCAGAATTCAAAGGTGGAATTTTCTTTTGATTTCCATCATTCTCTTCTCGTCTTTCTATGGACTCCATGCTCATTCGTGTTTTTTAAACAGGGGGAGAGGGCAGTAGTAATATTTCCGAATGACTTCATTAAATTTTATTTGCGACAAAATGGACGTATTGGATTTTTATGCTCTAGGAGGGGAAGTGTTGAAAGAGACTCATAATTATTAGTAGAGGATCATACTCAGTCTTTGATGTAGAGTGGGATATATATAATTACTATATTGAATTATATGAATAGTTAGGGATACCAACCCCAATCTTTCAGAGAGAAAATCTCTCTCTTGGATATCATTTTTACGTTCATTTATATTTTTTGTGAGTTCCCAACTAGTTTGGGATAAAGGTGATGTTGTTGTTGTTATATTTTTTGTGAGTAACTTTTAGGCAACATCTTTGTTGTTTTGTGCTATTGTTACGCTTTTAAACTTTCAATGATAAGATCATGTTATCTGTTAAGAATTCTTGGGAGTCTGAAGTAGACAAACATACAACTTTAAGAGCTCTTATTAGCGCACCTTTAGGTTATTAAACAAGGCTTTACTATTTTCACGGGTATGAAATTTTTCCCCAGTTCTCTACTCTTCCGGTCTCTCACACATTGCAAATTTCACTTCTCCTCTCTCAGTTTTCTATACCTCCTGCTTTATTAGAATGGGGTGGGAATTATACTCTTTTCACCTTTAATTATGTTGGGAAGAGTTATTTATATCTCTTTTTGATGAATACTAACATCACATGAGGAGAAGAGAGGAGGAAAGCCCCGTGTATGCATGAAAGAAAGACGCGGGACGCAAATCAAGGCGACTACTAGAGAATCTGAAATTGAAAAGAAACTTAGTTGCTGTTTTGCAAGAGATTCACTGTTTGGATATCCAAGAGCCTAAACGTTGAGCTCTTAAATAAGTTGCGCAGGTTTCTTATACCCTCCAATTTGTTTGTCTGGAACGATAAACTATGCCACTTGGTGTAGGTTCCATATATTTGTCTGAATTAACCCATTTCCTGTGCAAGACTGTGTGCTTGGAAGATCAGGTGGATGAATTATCTTTTGTTCATTCTTAACTATTTTATCTAGTTCACCGTCTTCAATATTTTGAATATAGCTGTGGGAAGATGATATTACTTCATTCTTTTTGCTGAACAGTTTCTGGTGGACATAGCTTGTTCATCATCTTCAATTTTGTAATATAGTAGTGCGAAGATGAGATTACTTCATTCTTTTTTATGAATAGTTTCTGATGGACATAGCTTATAGTCTTTACATGTCCTTGTTTTGGAAATTTGTAGCAAGAAGAATCTTAAATATAGAAATATCTGTCCGTTGCTTTCCTTTGCTTACCTTTTACAACTTCATGTTGTTCTGATTGATATCTCCGTT
>JAGVVM010001157.1:0-25314 GCA_019149425.1 Psidium friedrichsthalianum | reverse complement strand
AAGTAGTAGAGGAGTAAAGATAGTAGAAGTAGGTAGCAAGGAGTAAAGTAGAGTAGTTAAGAGAGAGAGTAGTAGAGTAGTAGAAGAGTAGTTAGAGTAGCAGAGAGAGTAAGAGTAGTAAGAGTAGAGTGTAGTAGTTAGACGAGAGAGTAGAGGTTTTTAGTAGTAGAGTAGTAGGAGAGAGAGTGAGTAGAGAGAGAGAAGAGCTAGTAGAGAGTAGAAGTATGTTAGGTAGTAGTAGTGAGAGTCAGGTAGTGTAAGTTAGACAGGGAGTAGTAGAGAGAGTAAGAGTGTAGTAGTGGTAGCTTATAGATCGTGATCGTTTTATTCGTTTCCTCCCTTCCCCTCAGCTCTATCCTCCTCCCCATTCTCCCTCCTTCCTGCACCCTCTGTTCTCTTCTCCTGCTCTCACTCCACCGCCTCCCTCAGTGTCCTCCTCCTTTCTTCTCCACCTCCCCCCCCCCCCCAGTACCTTTCGAGTACAGCTCCCCACATGATGAAAGTTACGTCGAGTGAAGAAGTAGTAGTTTTTAGCGTAGAGACGAGAGTAGTAGTAGGTAGAAGAGAGAGAGTCCATGAGAGAGAGAGTCATGAGTAGCTTATAGAGTAGAGAGTAGTAGAGAGAGAGTAGTAGTAAAGGAGAGAGCAGTTTAAGGGGTTAGAGAGAGCGTATAGTAGAGAGAGCAGCAGAGAGAGAGAGCAGAGTAGAGTAGACAGTAGTAGAGTAGAGAGTAGAGCTAGAGAGAGAGAGCAGAGTAGACGTAGAAGTAGAAAGGGAGGGTAGAAGAGTAGCGAAGTAGAGAGTAGTTAAAGAGATGAGTCAGAGAGTATCGTTAGAGTAGCAGTAAGAGATGAGAGTCAGAGTATGAGATGAGAGTAGTTTAGTAGTTAGTACGAGAGATGCAGAGTAGAGAAGCAGGAGCATCAGTAGAGAGCAGTAGTCAAGTAAGTCGAAAGTAAGCAAGCAGTAGAGAGGTCGCGAAGTCGCCAAGCTAGTTAGAGAGTTAGTGAGCAAGAGAGTAGAGTAGAGAGTAAGACAGTTCCTAGAGTTCCCAGAGAGAGAGTAGATGTGTAGAGAGAGACGTAGTCATGAGTAAGTAGTAGTAGTAGTTTAGTAGAGAGATGAGAGCGAGTGGTATGAGTCAGTAGAGAGCGTAGAAGTGGAGAGAGGAAGTTAGTAGTCAGAGAGTCAAGTAGAGTAGTAGTCAGTGTAGAGGAGACGTAAGAGAGAGTTAGAGAAGTAGAGAGTAGCATTCGAGAGTCTAGGTAGAGGAGAGAGCAGTTAGCAGAGAGTAGGTTAAGAGAGTAAGAGAGTATAGCTAGAGAGAGTAGTAGTAGAAAGTAGAGTAGTAGAGAGATTGTAGTAGAGAGTCCGTCAATGACCGTATGAGTAATAGAGAGAGATAGAGAGGAGAGTCAAGTAGTAGAGTAGGAGTAGTCTAGAGAGTAGGTAAGAGACGGAGAGAGGCGTAGAGTAGAGAGAGAGTAAGAGGTAGTAGAAGATGTAGTAGGTAGTCCGTAAAAGAGAGTAGAGTAGAGAGTAGAGAGGAGAGAGGTTTCGAGAGCGAGAAGAGAGAGAAGTAGGAGTAGAGTAGTAGAGTGTAGTAGCAGATACAGAGTGAGTAGTAGTCAGAGAGAGCATACGAGAGTAAGTATGTGAGCAGACGTAAGAGAAGAGTAGAAGTAGTAAGTATGAGTATGAGCTAGCCAGGGAGAGAGAGTAGTTGTAGAGAGTAGTAAGTAGTTAGAAGAGAGAGAGAGAGTAGTCGAAGTTAGTAGTCAAATGAGAGCAGGAGAGTGGAGTAGATGAGTAGCAGAGTCAAGAAGAGTAAGTAGACGGTAGCGCTCCCAGAGTAGAGCCGACAAAGAGCGTTAGAGAGAGAGAGTACGTAGTAGTAGAGCAGATAGGTTAGAGTATCGAGAGTAGTAGAGTTTGTAGAGTAAGCAGAGCGAGCGACGTAGTAGTAGAGTAGAGACAGTAGAGAGGCGCAGAGTAGAGTCAGCCGAGAGGTTAGAAGTGAGAGTAGAGAGAAGAGTAGAGTTAGTAGCAAGTCTAGCCAGCAGTAACGTAGAGAAGAGGAGATAGTAGTAGAAGTAAGAGAGAGAAGAGAGAGAGACGAGAGATAGAAGTCCAGTAGAGTAGCCAGAGAGAGAACGTTGAGTAGTAATAGCAGCAGAGTAGAGAGCGTCTAGTAGCGTCAGAAGTGAGTGCGACAGTCCGTCTACGAGAGAGGAGAGTAGACAGACGAGTTAGAAGAGAGACGTAGAGGACGAGTAGTGAGAGAAGGAGAGGACAGAGAGCAGAGTCGTCCCCCCCTCCGAGAGGACGAAAGACTAGAGTGAGAGAGTACGAGAGGTGAGCAGAGTAGTCAGCAGAGAGAGATTAGAGTAAGAGTAAGTAGCAGTAGAGAGTAGAAGGACGAGTAGAGAGGAGTAGTAGAGAGTAGCAGAAGCCTGAGGTTGAGGCGAGTAGTAGAAGTAGAGAGAGAGTAGAGTAGAGAGAGAAGTAAGTAGTCCCATGAGAGAGTAGAGAGAGAGATGAGGTAGTAGAGAGTGGGAGGAAGTACGAGTAAGAGCTAGAGAGTAGAGCAGTAGAGAGTAGTAAGACGAGTAGTCTGAGTAGCAGAAGCAGAGCAGCAGAGAGTCGAGGTTAGAGAGTAGAGTAGATGTAGAGACGAGTAGAGAGAAGTAGCAGTGATGAAAGAAGTCCAGAGAGTAAGTAAGCAGTAGAGTCAAGTAGTTTAAGAGAGCAAGAAGTAGGTAGCGTCGAGTAGTAGCAAGATAGCAGAGCAGAGGAGAGACGATGAGAGTAGTAGTAGTAGTAGAGGAGTAGAGAGGAAGTAAGAGTAGAAGAGAGAGTAGAGAGGTCAGATGAGAGTCAGAGTCAGTAGGTCCAAGTTAAAGGTTAGTCGCAGAGTTAGAGTAAGAGATGGTTAGATGTAAGAGAGAGAGCGTAGTATAGTAAGATAAGACGTACGTAGATCAGTAGCAGAGTTAAGAGTAGAGTAGAGTAGTTAGAGTAGTTAGAGTAGTAGGAGAAGACGCGTAGTGAGTTAGTAGTAGAGAAGTGAGTGTAGAGGTCGAGAGATAGAGGAGGTAGTAGGAGAGGTAGAGAGGTCAAGTTAGTAGTTAGCGTAGAGGTTTAGTTACCAGTAAGTAGTAGTAGTAGTCAGGAGACGATAACGTTAGCAGGAGAGTAGAGAGTAGGAAGTAGAGTCGTATGTAGAGTAGAGGAGAGAGTAGACCGAAGAGAGAGTCCGATTAAGAGAGTAGAGGAAGGAGTAGTAGTAACAGAGAGAAGTCAGTAGTACGAGTAGACGAGAGAAGGAAGAGTTAGAGACGTCGCAGAGTTAGTTTCAGTAAGAGAGTCAGTTAGTAGATCAGAGATCCAGAGAAAGGTAGATCGAGATTCTGTAGAGTAGTAAGACGAGAAGTTGAGTCCGAGTAGTAGAAGTCGTAGTAAGAGTCTCAGAGAGTAGTAGGTCAGTAGTAGATCGAGAGAGTAGTCAGTAGTAGTAGAGAGTAGTATAGACGATGTAGAGAAGCACCGAGTCAGAGATAGAGAGCAGGGAGTTAGTGAGAAAGAAAGAAGTGAGTAGAAGTAGTAGCCAGAAAGCAGTAGGATCAGTACGGAGAGTAGGTAACGAGTTCAGAGTAGAGTAGAGTTAGCAGTATACGAGTAGTAGTAGTGAGCAGCAAGTATGTATAAGCCGAACGAGAGTAGCAGTATCGTAGTAAGTAGACGAGACAGTAGCAAGTAGTAGAGCAGAAGCAGTCAGTTAGGAGAGAGGACTAGAGTAGATGTAGAGTCAGAGGCAGAGGCGAGTAGCAGTAGAGTTTTCGTTAGTAGCTTGTGGAGTAAGTAAGAGTAGGAGTAGGAGAGAGAGCAAGTAGTAGTACAGTTAGGAAGAGTAGAGAGAGGACGAGTAGAAGTAAGAAAAGAGTAGAGAGAGGAGGAGAGTAGTAAGTGGAAGGCGACGCAGTAGTCAGCGAGAGAGAGAGAGGAGAGTTAGTGACGAGTGAGAAGTAGAGACGAGAGGATGAGATGGGGGTTTAGTGTACGAACGTAGAGATAGAGAGCAGATGTAGTATAGAGTCAGTAAGAGAGAGTAGTATAAGCAGAGCTGAGTCAGAAGAGAGAATAGTCGTAGAGCAGTAGAGCAGAGCACAGTTATGAGAGTAAGAGATAGTTAGAGAGATGAGAGTAGTTTAGTATAGTCAAGAGAGAGAGTTACGTCAGAAGGAGATTATGAGCCAGAGAGAGGATGGAGTAAGAGAGAGTAGAGAGAAGTTAGTGAGTAAGTACGAGTAGATGTAAGCCTAGTCAGAGTCAGAGGAGAGAGGAGTAGAGTAGAGTAGTTAGAGCAAGTAAGAGTAGACGAGAGTCAGCGAAGAGGTAAGGAGGTAGAGTAGGAAGTAACCCAGTTCGTAGAGAGTCAAGAGAGTATACGAGAGAGACAGAGAGTAAAAGTTAGTCAGAGCGGAGTGAGTAGAAGAGAGTGAGAGGCACAGAGAGAGAGCACAGAAGAGTAGTAAGAGTCAAAAGACGGACGAGCAGAGTAAAGAGTTAGGAGAGGAGAGTGAGAAGGCCGGAAGAGAAAGCCCACCAGAGTGAGGCAGAGTAAAGGCAGAGTAGTTACGAGAGAAGTAGAGAGAGTCAATAGAAGAGAGTAAGTAGTAGAGAGATAAGGAGTAAGTAGTATTAGAGTATGCATTAGTAGAGAGTAGAGTAGAGAGAGTTAGTAGCCAGGGAGAGAGGCAGTAACACGTAGTAGAGAGTACCGAGAAGAGTAGAGCGAGAGACCCAGTGAGTAGAGAGAACGTAGAAGAGAGTAGAGTAGAAGTAAGTTAGAAGGCAGAGAGACGAACGAAGTAAGAGAGTAGTGAGGTACGTAAGAAGTATAGAGTATGGTAAGAGTAGTAGAGGTAGAGTAGACGAGTAAGTAGAGAAGAGAGTAGAGCAGTAGAAAAGGTGCAAGTCAGATAGAGTCAAGAGTGGTAGAGTAAGTAAAGTAAGGGTAGTAGTTAGTAAGCAAGTAAAGTAGTATGATGGTAGTAGAGAGAGTTAGTAATAAGAAGAGTAGATAGAGATGTAAGCGAGAAGTTCCGGAGAATTTAAAAGTGCTGAAGGATGAAATTTGAAGGAAAAATAAAGGACGAAAGTAAAATTGCATAAGAATTGACCGACCGTGCTGCATACCAAGATTACAAACTGGGCTTATGCCGTACCACCAACATCACAAACAGCAAGGGATTTTGAAGTTCACAAAAAACACTTATAACACTATCGAACAATTAATACTAAGCAGTCGAGCCACAACTCTCTCCCATCTAAAGGATTATCCAAAAGAAATTACAAAATCTCGTGATTATAAGCATAACTATCTCGCAATCACGCTCGTACGGATCTATCGTCTTCGTTTCGGATTGATGCTGTTGGCAAAGTTTGTTTTGTCTTAGTGTCATTGCAATTGTCGTGTCGTCGATGACTTTGGCGGTTATTTCTTCAAGCTGCCACTAGAGAGAATCCGCGATAACTTTTGCACTAACCTCCCATTTGTCGTATCGACATCCTGCACATCAATGAGGGTATAGCTCGTGGATTGTTCGTACATTAATGATTCTGCTTCTACCAAACTTGTCTTCTTGACTGAGTTGCTACTCACGGTATCTTATTGAGAGTTGTTCACTTCCTTTTCTGGGTCTGAAATAGTTATGATTCTTGAGTCCATCCTCAGGGCCATATATGGGATAGCAAAAGTCATTTATAACAATAGGTAGGCGGAGGAATGTTTTTTCAGAAGAATTTGCTAGTTGCGCTCCGTAGAAATAATGATCTATGGGCAAAATTGTCGCGCTCTCCTGTGCAGATTAACCTGATTTTTTTACTATTACGCGAATTTTTTTTAAAAAAAAAATGTCAGTTCAGTGTGGCAATTTAAAAAAAAAAAAAGTCCCCGGGTCCATTTTTAATAGGGAAAATTCAGTCCACGTTACAAATTACACCTATTTTTTAAATTTGGTATATTAAATTTAACAAATAAGCTTAAAATCTAAATAAAACGAACTGCTTTTCCACAGCAACGAGGGTTGTTCCAGTCACTGCAATTGGTATTATTCTTTTTTTGGATTATTTTTAGGTTTTAGCTTATTTATAATTTTTTAATAGTATGGGGGAATTTAGTATTAATTTTTTAGCTTTTTTTTAATGCCTGATGGAACCCTCCGGCGAGCATGTAGATTGCCAATTCAGATTCTTTTTTTTTTTTTTTGTTTTTTTTTTTTTTTTTTTTTTTTCTTTTTTTTTATGGCAAAGATCATCGGAGTTGCACTTGAATTAATCATTTTTTAAAATATTGAAACTTTAGTGATACAAAAAAAAAATATTAGCACTAAAGTAGCGCCGTACACAAATATTTCAACTTGTAGTGTCTTTCTCCCTTTCCTTTTCTTCTCCTTTCTCTCCTCTCTCTCTTCTCTCTTCTTCAAATCATTCTTGTGGCTTCGCTAGTGGTCAGTTATTTCTTTACTCTACATTGATCACTCCCTAACTGAATCACTTGGGCTTCTTTCTTTTGCAAAAAGATGCTACTCGGGGTGAGCATGGTTCCAGGTTAGAACTGGAGTTTGGAATTGAACTCGACCGATTGGAACCGATCGGTTCCAGGTTCCAGGTATGGATGGTTAGTTTCAGGTTCTAAAAATTAGGGAACTGTTCTGACGGGTAAGTTCTAGGGTTTAGTCAGGTGGAACCTGGACCGAAACCCTGGACCTTGGTGCAAGGTTTTATATTTTTTTTTAGTAAATATTTTCCCTCTTTGCGTCATCTTGCGATAGTCCCTAATATCCCATGTTGATCGTGTAATCCAGAATCATTTTATCATTCAGGCCTTTTACTTTGTTTAATATTTTATATTTTCGTTTCTAAATATGAGTTAGTGGGTCAGTGAATTTTAGTACGTAGGTGAGGGTCATTTATATGTGTTATTCACTATAATCATTCAATTAAGAATACATGTGGAACCTGGGTGGACCTGGAATTCGAACCCTGGAAACCTGTGCTAGGTAGGTTTAGGTCAAGATATGCAGGTTGGATTCGTTGGTTCCATTAAGTGAGAATCTGTATAGACGGGTCGGTTTAAGGTTCCAGGTAGAACCCTTTGTACGGAACCTGAAACCGCTCACCCTTAGATGTACATAAGAATAGACCATAGTATTTCCGATAAGATGGGCTACCACGTAATCAATTCAAGGTTTGTAATGGAGCTATTTGGACTATACAGTCTCCCGAGTTAAAAAGGTTCTTCATGACGAGCAAACTAGGTAAATCAATTTAGATGTGATCCGATGTGACTGGGCTAGAGATCCCACTGTGGTTGTCGCGAGTCCTCACCAATTTTTTAGGATGACCACCCATCTCTTGGCACCATAAAAACAAATCATGCAATCTCGATCAAGTACATAAGCGAATCTCGAGCCATCGAAAGCCCTCAAACTCGGTTTCACGAATGGAATTTGAAGTTCAGTCTTTATTCAGCAATTATTCCTTAGCGCTTACAACGTTCTTGGCCTCCCTGCAGAGACACTCGAATTTTCTTTTGGAGAATCTGAGAAAAATAACATTTTTGGGCCAACCACCAGAGAAAATAGAGAAAATTGCATCTTTCGGACCTACCCTTCATTGGTTCTGCTTAGGGTCCCCACGGACGTGCGATGCGATATGTTAATAAATAATACAAGAAGGGTCAATATAAAATAACAAAACAAAAAGTCCACAAGTAGCCGCATCCTCTACATATCTATATATATATATATTATATATATTATAATATAATTTTCCTTTTCCATGACTTGGATCATACCTTTTTTATTCTTGAGTAATTTTCCATAAATGCACGTAAACCGTCACCGATGCATCGAGGAAGGCTTTATTCACAAAGTGATGGATGTGACCCCAAAGGTTAACATAAGCAATCCTGTCTTGAATTGGTGAGATATGAAATATAGCGGTGAATGGAAATGGCACGATGGCATACTAAATTTATTTCTTGAACTAGAATTACTAAAATCAGTATTTCTCGAAAAAATCCTTTGAAAAAAAGTTAATATCACAAAAAATCCTAAAGTGATATAAAGTGATAAATTTACCCAAATTATTTTTTGATCACAAACAAAATTCAAACTTGTACACCTGTAATAAATTTACTTCTGTTAATTTTCGTTAAATTGAGTAAATACCGCGAAATATCTCAAACTGGTTAGGCCTGTGAAAAGTAGAGGTTAAAAAGCCCAAACTGATCATCTAATTAGTAATTTGACAGTAGAATTAATGAAACAAATAGAAAATAAATTTGTCATATATATACTAGTTGGAATTTTCATAGTTGAAAAACTAGTTTGGAGTAGATTTACCAATAGATATACCAATTTAGGATTTTTCGTTTTATTAACCCGAAAAGTATTGCGCACACCCCCCCCCCCCCCCTTTCCTTCCTCAAAGCACAAGACATGCATAAAGTCAAATAATCTATAATTGAGGAGATCTCCGCTCTACAGTGATCTTATTTCTTGCTTAATTTTGTTAAAGTGTACAATATGAGACATGCACAAAGTCAAATACTTTTGTAAAACTGATGCCGCGTTCTACAATGATTTATTTCCTCATTAAGGTTGACTTATTGAGAGTTTTGTCGATAAGATGAATGTACGTCCTTCTAATTGTGAATACTTAAGTATAATTGAGTTTTCCCTCAAAGCACAAGACATGAATAAAGTCAAATAATTCTTTAAAACTAAGGAGATCTCCGCTCTACCATGATATTATTCTTGATTAATTTTGACTTAATTTTGTTAAAGTGTATAATGATGAGACATGCACAAAGGTCAAATACTTTGTAAACTTATATCTCCGTTCTACAATGAGTAATTTTCCTCATTAGGTCGATGAATGTACGTGCCTTCAAACATGAATATTAAGTATAATGAGTTTTCCCTCAAAGCACAGGACATGCAAAAAGTCAAATAATCTTTAAAACTAAGGAGATCTCCGCTCTACAATGATCTTATTCTTGATTAATTTTGACTTAATTTGTTAAAGGTATAATATGAGGACATGCACAAAGTCAAATACTTTTGTAAATATATCTCCTTCTAAGGTGACTTATTGAGAATTTTATCGATAAAATGAATGCACGTGCCTCTATCGTGAATACATAAGTATAATTGAGTTTCAAGCATTTTATGAACGGGTCACGCTATTAGCTCAATGATTGGTTTGACTTTATCATAATACTTTTAGTCATTCTCTAAGTAAGCGATCAATTTTCAAACTCATGGTCAAAAGAGGACAGATTTCTTTACTGTAGATATTCACAATGTCCACTCTAGTTTTGTTCTTCGTGCGATCCTGTACTGCAGATAACATACCTTGTATCTCATAAATTATACATCACGATTACCTCATGAGATTATCCACTAAATAAACCGAAGTAAAGATCGCAATAGGGTCGGACTCTCCATTTACATGTCAGTAGTCACCCCATCACTATCCAGTGAAAGGATGTATGCGTCACTTGAATCGAAAAGTTACCCAAAATGGTGATTGTAGGGCGGTAATCGTTTGAGAATGCTTTCCGTTGCAGGTTAAGTGTTAGCAGTTACCAAATTGAAGACATCGAGTGAAGATCATCGACTAGGTTACCGATAAAAAGTTGATAGTTGTCAATCCAGTTTTAAGTTGCGATTTAATGCATCTTCAATGTTCATGTTTCAGGATAAGTCATTTAAGAGTAAGATCAAGAGTCAAGTAAACAAGCATGTATAAAGCCAAGTCTAGTAATCATTCTGACAAGCTGAAACAAAAAGTGAAATAGAAGAGCTTATGGGTCTCCCTCTTTCTTGAGTTGCATTAGTATGAGTGTTTGACCTTCAAATTAATCCCATCGTTAAGATCACCAGCTTTTGAAACTTGCAAATATGGCCTTGTGCGCTTGTTTTCCACGAGTGTATGCTTACATCTTTGTGCTTCTTTCGGCATACATTTGGTTGTTCAAACAGTACACATGTGCAGAACGCTAATGGTCAATTCACCAACCAACATATTCACGAAAACGAGGAAATAGCGACTCTTAGGTATTCAGCCAAGTCGTGGTCAGTGAAGAGCTCAAGATGTGTGCATGAAACCCAATTGTTGTACTCTATCGGTCGGCCTGCAATCACAAGAGAAACTCATTTGCGTGTAGGAAGTGTCTATCGCAACATGATCTTGAAAATGATCGAGCTAATGGATTACTAAGCTTCATGAGCGGACTTAATTCGAGCTCTCCCAAGTCCATACCAAATTGCAGTGGGTTATCGAATTAGATTTTAGTGTGATCGGGTGGCATGTGTATATGTGCATGCAAAAAAGAGTTGCTACCAATCTTTGAGAAAAGTAAATTGGAAACCTTATCAAGCGGTTGGAAGAAACCGTTCAATTCTACACAATCAAAAATTAAGGATTCGAAGACTTGGTTAGGTTAGTGTTTCCACCGAAGCCCTTTCGGTACCGCAATTGGGTATTTTTCTAACGTGTTTGTGCAGGCGTGAGATTATTTTATCAATCACAATCAAGGCATGTTTTGTGTGCAATCAAGGAGTCAATGACATGTAGATAAAATGCATCAATTCAAGCATGGCATCCTTAGTAAATCTCTAGAAGCTTAGGGAATGGTGTGATTAAAGTTTGACATAAGTTTGGGACAATATGTCTGCAAGGGAAAAATCATCATTTTTAGGGTCAAAACTAGAAAAATAACGTCAATCTAGCCATTTGCTAAATTTTATGATTTTTTGGAAAATTTTCTGATTTTTTTTATTTTTTTATTTCTATTTTCTTTTTTATTTATTTTATTCCGAAAATAGTGATCCCACGAGCCAAGAAAGAAACCTAAAGTCCAAGTAAAATCTAAAACAAGAAAGGCCCAATTTTTACTAAAAGGCCCAAAAGCCCAGATTCCAAACTAAGTCCACGTACTAACCTGAATACAAAGATTTTTTATAAACTAACAGACCTTATCATCTTTCGTTTTTTTTTAAAAATATATTTTCTGCTTTCTGTTTTTTTTTTGCTTTTTTTTTACATTTTCGATTCTGCCTTGATCCTTTATTATTATTATTATTATTATTATTATTATTATTATTATTATTATGTTTTGGGTTGTCTTTTTCACGAAGGGTGAAGAAAAACACCTTCTATTGCTTTTCTTTTTAGAACTTCGTCAGACCAACACCCTCGGTCGTCGTCGTCAGTCCGCCGTCGACGCGACGTCCGCTGCCAACTTTACCCTCGGCCGGTACCGACCATCGCCGGACCTCCCGCCACAACTCTGATTACCAAAAATCTACCACCGAAAACCGTTCTTCATCACACCGAACGGGGTTCCGGAAACAAGTATAAGCGCGAACCATGCATATGCACAATAACGTAAAGGAAGTAGAAGACTACCCCAAACGATTTGTGACCGTAAACTTCGTCGTGAAGTGAAATCCGCTCAACGCCCCCAGCTCATGCGAGGTAACAAGAGGAGGGTGGTCGACGGTGGGTAGCAAAAGCGGAGGAGATGATGGAGAGGGGAGGCTGGTCGACGGTGAGAGTCTCCTCCTTTCTTCTTCGCGCTAGAGAGCTCAGTTCTCCCTCGCCCAGACCTCCCTGAGAACCCCCACTCCCTGTTCTTCTTTTTGTTTCTCTCCTCACCAAGAGTGGGGACGACGATGCTGACCCGAGTGAGCGGAGGGTGGGAAGAGTTGATGATAGAAAAACCATAACGCACAGAGATCTCAGAGTGGCGTTGCTCCAGTGGAAGACGGCAGCACGCTGATGGCAATACACCTGTGGATCCACCGAAGACGAACGAGTTGCTCAAAAAAACCAAGGCAACAGCCGCATTACCCATAACGGGCTGCAGAAAACCGAAAGAGCAAAAATATTGGACTTAGCTTAGTGGGAGGGTCAGATAATGCACCGACAGTAGCAGTGAACAAGACCGCCGAGGATGTTACTCATCGCAGCGCCTCGACTTCGACTATGACTACGCTCTGGACTGCCGAAGGAAGGGCAACATCATCCTGTAGGCCGGCGCGATGGTGATGGGTCTATAGCCGACCGGGGTTGGAAACAACGAACTCCAGTGAGATTTTCCTGCCACGAAAACGAACGTTGCTTAGACTTGAACTCGAACCCAACGTGTTTTGTAGATCGCATCAAGTCAGGTCGCAAATTTGACAAGACTCAAGTCACGGTTCCTTCAGCTCATGGTGGGGGTTTGCTTCCAATCACAGCTTGGCGTCGTGAACCTGTGCTAAACAGGGACGAGACTCTCCAAAGTAGATTCGGTGATTCCGGGAGGCCTTGCTGTATATGAGAGAGTCACTGGGGATAGACGCACGAAACTGGAGAGCCACCATCAAATGGTATTCGGCAAATAGGCACCAAATTCAGGAGACTCCACCTTTCGTTTTTTTATCTTCTTCCCCGCACTAGAACGCTCAGAGTTCTTCCTTTTTGCCTTTCCTTTTTTAAGACTCTTCCTCCTTCCTTTTTACTTAGAGAGCTCCCCGAGAGCCTCCTGTGTGCTCTTTTTTTTTTACTTTCCTTCCTCTTTGATTTTTTCTGGCTCTGGTCTTGACCTCTCTCTCTCGCCAACCCAGCACACAAAAACCTGATTCTTCTCTCTTGGTCTATCTCTTTTCGTTGGTAACTCTCCAAGCCAAGAGAACCCTCTGTTGTTTTCACCCTCACACAGTGCTCTCGCCGAATTCAAGCATCAAGGAGCTCCTCAAGAGCTTTTTCCTCCCGAAAACTGGTTCACCCCCGAGCACTCCCTTCTTCTGTTCATGTCATTTTCTCTTCCCAGTACTCACTCACCGGCTCACTTTTTTTTAGTTGGCCCCCTCCTAGAGAAGGAGCAGACTCTTTCCCTTTGTTTTATTCTCCGTGCAGAAAAAGCACCCCAACACCAACACCACACCACCCCCCCCCCACACCACACAAAACGACCCCCCTTCCCCTCAGTCACTGTCACCTCGGTCAAACCTGTTTCTCCTTCTCTTCAGCTTCCCTTTCGTGCAACCTAGGGACTCCGCTAGAGGCTCCTGGACCAAGGATAACATCAGTTGGTGCATTTTTTTTTTTTTGGGTGAAATCCTCCTCTGCTTGATGGACTTGTGCAGCTGGCGCAAAGGCAAGGAAAAAGAGGCGCCTGCACCTTGCCCTTTTTCTGTGCCGCCTTCTTTTTGTTTCTCTTCTTTTGCTTCTGGCGTTTTTGCCGCAGGCGTGAAAGAAAGGGAATTGTCGCTTCTGCGCCCCCGTATTCTGCTGGCGTTGGGCCGGACCGGTCCAAACCGGTCCGGTTCGATTGAACAGGGCCGTTTCGGCCGGGTTTAAACGGTTCCCGTGGAAACGAAGGTGGTTTCTCGATCCAGATCACATTAGGGATCTCTCCCTTGATCGATCCGGAATTTCGCAGTAAAGCGGATTTTTTCGTTCAAATCGGGTGTGCGAATGAAAACTTTCGAGGGCCCAAATTGAATTTTCAAGATTTAAAATGGCCTAGGTGAAGAAGGAATTAAATTGAAATTTTTTTTATTATTTTTCCATAATATTTTTTACCTCATTTGGTATTTTTCTATTTTTTGGCTTTTTTAAATAAAAAATTCCAAAAATTGGGAAAAATTTTGAAAAATATTTTTGTACTCAAAATCAATTTCTTATACTTGGCCAAGGGTTACAAAGTTGATTTTTCTATTTTTATAATTTTTTTGGTTTTCAATTAATTTCCTAAAATAAAGAGTGATTAAAAATCAGGTTTCAATAGTGTCTGCCTGCGTGTTTGAGCTTATTGATAGGGATGATGTTGTGTTCCAAGTCTCCTTCTTTGATAGGATGTGATTGAGGTGGTCGTCGGGTGTAGCACTGATACGAATCAATGAAAGGGAGACTCTTTGGGCAAGTATCCTTCAGATTTTTGTCTTCTTTGAGGTTTCTCGTTTATCTTCTGACCTAAAAGCTTCTGTGTTGAACCAAAGCTCTTTGTAAGAAAGCAACGATGCAAAGAAAGCAGTTCCTACGTTAACAACGTTTTTCATTTCTCGCCTTTTAGATGATCAACATTATGTTTTTATTATTTTATGGCAGAGAGTTTGTTTATTTTGTGAAAAATAAATGATTTGATAAATATTTTCCTAAAAATGATAGTTTATATCGCCCATTAAATATGGATAAGCGAAAACCATCTTCAACATCCACAAAAATATTTAGATATAAATTTTGTCGATATAGAAAATATTTTTTATTTAATAATTAACACAAGTGATATAAGCGATTATTTTTTAAAAAACATATAAAAAATTATTTTTAGCGAACTAAATAAAGCGTAAATAAAATCAATATTTCGAGAAAGTTCAACATCCACAAAAATATTTAGATATAAATTTTTGTCGATATAGAAAATATTTTTTATTTAATAATTAACACAAGTGATATAAGCGATTATTTTTTAAAAAACATATAAAAAATTATTTTTAGCGAACTAAATAAAGCGTAAATAAAATCAATATTTCGAGGAAGTCATATGGATAATCGTTTGCTTGTTTGCTTGTACGTGAACGTGTTTCTAATCGAACCATTCTTTGAATTCAAAGTAATCTCGATTTGGAGGCCCCGCCCACCATCTTATCGAAGGAGACTTGTCCATTCCACGAGAATGCACTGATTTATGTGCATTTTATGCCCATTTGAATTGATTCTTTGTTTTGTTTCCTCACTTCTATCTAGTTTGGGAACTTTTCCCTTCCATTTTAGTCAAAAATCTGGAAGCTTCTTTCTTCTTCTTCTTTTTTTCATGAGAGATTTCTATCTCGATCTAGTGTAGATTTGGGACATTTTTGCGTATATGTTTTCAAAGTTTCGTTTTCATTGGGTTTTGTTGGTGAACAAATCCAGTTTTATAGGAGATTAGAAGAGTTTCGTGAAAGTTCTGCTCTCACATGTGTCAGATCTGTACTCATTCAACCATTTTACTTTGTTCAATTTTGGTATTGGGGATACTAAACCTAGGTGCACACTGTTGAAAGGCAAAACCGTCGTGACAGATAGAGATCTCAGTGTGTACTTATTATTGAAGGTATATTTGGTGATTGTATTGGTGATAAGAAGTCACAAATGTGCTTTTTGAGCATATGGCCCATAACTTTATTATCTGGAGTTTGTTTTGTTTTGTTTTGTTTGAATTTGTCTTAATTAAGAATTCAAAGATTGATTTTAAAGTATTAACAATCTGTAAAGTTAAAATATAAAGTTGTTTTCAACAACCATTGAATATTTGTAATTTCCTTCTAGATACAGAACTAGGATCAAGATCCCATCATTCGCGACCCTCTTACGTGGTGTTCCACGGAATCGCCAAATTTGCCTTGGATAACCTGCCTTGCTTTCAAGACCCGCTGAATCACGATCCAAGTTAATGGATCGGTCAAAAAATTTAGTTCGTCAATGAAGTCGGACTCTTATTTGAAATTATCGTAATCATCTCGTACTTTTATTTAAAGTAAAATTACATAAATCATGACATTATTTTGATTTTTCTCGAGGAAGATCGGAGTGGGGCCTGATGTACACGTGTCAATTCATGAACGGACCGAAGAGCCCAATGCTCTTTCCAACGAACCCCTCGGCGCTCGTTTTTTCCCTCCCGTTCAGTGACGCACGGAAGAACAAAGGCTCCGCCGCGGATGTAGATGAAGTTGAAACCCCAAAACCATCTTCTTCCACTGTAAGGAGTCCGGGAGACCCACTGTCTGGGAGACCCACTGTCTATGGCTTGTAGCCATCGTCGACGGCGAGGAGGTGGAGCTGTCGAGCGCGAGGTGGCGAGCGGTCCTCGTCTTGGGAGTCGTAGCTTCTTCAAGATCATACTCGCCGACGTCCTTGCATCTGGAAAGCTTGTGAGTTGATCAAATCTTCGCAGTCTATTTCGTATGATTGAGCATCAGTGCTTAAGAGTTTCTCACGCTCTGTGCCGTGTAACCCATCAACCTGGAAAACTGGTTTATGTGTTAGGTTTCGAATAAAGTTCTCACTTCCAGCTAAAAAGCCAAAAAAGAAGAAAATAATAACAGGGTATTGTCTAACATGGCCCGTAGATGGAACAAAATTTCTCCTTTTGCATACTTCAATAATATGAATGTCTTCATCGCATGCGTGACCGGTTGTCCTGAACCATGGTGATGGTCGGCCTCATGCCTCTTTTGCTGCTGCCATTCCTTCTGCTAAAGTTTTCTTATTTATACGTATATTACATGATTTGGGTCTAAATGTCTTTCAGAATAGAGTGTACTGTGGATGGTTAAGGTTTCCACAACACCCTTTGGAATCTCGAGCTTTACTCTTGTCAAATGAAGCAACTATGCCTAAAATTCGATGCACGATTTTTCTGAAGCGCACTTGTGGAAACTGATCTTTCATCCATGTTGCCGAATTTAAAATTTCTAAGTTTTCTTCTCTTTTTGTGCACTTCGGTTTGAGTATGATGAGTCGTTATCATGGACCTGCAACTTTCGAATTTTTTCCATAATACGGAATTCCAAAGAGTTTCTTGAGAATATATGGAAGGGATCTCTCAAACTCGGTGCTTCTCAAGGTTGGGCGGCTCAACCTGGACTATAGAGCTAGAAAAGTGTAACAATGACATGGTTTTGTTGTGGAAAGTGTGGCGGGAATTCATGGAGCGTTACTCAATGGTCACATCCTAGTTTTCAAATATAAGGGGAACTCCACTTTTTGTGTGATTGAATATTCAATAAGAGTGCTTCAGAGATAGATTATTGGTCGAGCAGTGGCAAAATATCATACGTTGGGAGAGAACTTCCCTCACCAAAACCAGAAGATGTAGAAACAGAAGATCTGAAGGATGTCACACCCCTCGAAGAATGACGATTGAACCACATTTACCTTATTCTCAGCTAAGTCCGAGCTACTCACCGCGAGGATCCGAAGGTGCGACTCTTCATTTTAGAAGTCACGTTTCTTCTAACATCACTCCCTTTTGTTAGCTCTTTCCCAAAATTACTTGAAAACTTTTATAATCCAATGCTGCCAAAATGATATGGTATCAGGAGACGAAAAAAAGTCCTCTGCCATGGAACCAAGTAGCTTTGCTATTGCTGTTTGTAGTAATGGGAAGTAGGTCGTTTGAATTGATCCATATCCCTACCTGTTTTGGGACTAAATGGAACCTGGTCTCATCGGTATGTAGTTCCCATTTATACTGACCCCGAAGAATCAAATCTGTCTCAAGCTCGCTGGCCTGACAGATATGATTAAACAGCCTACATGCAGAGTGAGCCATTCTGAGCTGGTTTTTCAGGTCCTACACTTCCAAGGCCTCTCACTACTCCTGAATTAGTCTGCAAAAGTGATCCCGAACATCCCTTTTTCAAAAAGACGATCTGGCAATCTCATACAGCTAGACTGGTAGTCTTGAGCTCATCACCGGTCTAGTTCTATTATGATTGCTAGTACCTACAATGCCATGATCACATTAGCTGTTGATGTCCACTTGTTTGAGATTTTTTTTTTCCCACCCATATATTGTCTATGATATAATCCAGTGGGTGACCACAACAATACTAGTTCCTGGGATTTCTCATTCCACTTAAACAATTTCATGTATTGGTTGTTTTTTTGGGAAAGGTAAGATATGTATTAGCTTATCAAAAATGTGCGATTACAAGGAAAGCCGAGACACAAAAACCACGTACCAGACATGACAACAAAGGATGTCACAAATGGTGCAAAGTATGTAACGGCATAAGAAAAGCACCGAAGCGCAACAACCGGCAACCGCCGAACAAAGACAAAGAAAGGCGGCAATACAACCACAAAAAGGCTAAGAAAAAATGCTAGGAGAGATGCCCCATTGCACTTGGATCCTCCTGTTAGACGGTGAGTCTTCGACTGGTTTCAGGGACAACCCTCTATCTCTAACCAGCTTTGAGAGGTGGGAGCGCATGGACGGCATGAAGCAAGGGCGACCACGGAATAGGGTGTTGTTCCGCTCGATCCAAATGACATAGCAAAGCGTAGCAAAGGAGAAACGGGCAATGCGATCACAAAAAGAGGACCGCTTGTAGGACCGGCCAATCCAAATAATGGCATCCCGCCAAGGTCTGTTCCGCCAGGTAAGGCTGCAATTGGTGGCCCAAAAGCGGGCAAGAGAACTAGCAAAGGAACACCTGAAGAAAAGATGGTTGATGGAGTCGGGTGTACAACGGCAAAAAGTGCACGTCCCCTCGACAATCCGACGGTGAGAGAGTAAGTAAACTTGGGTAGGCAGCCTATTAAGGGAAATCAGCCACAACAGAAATGCATGTCTCGGCACAAGGCTGTTATTCCAGACAAAGGAACTCCAGGGGACTTTCGGTCCCTTCTTCCTGATGTGATCCCAAGCAGAAGCTATAGAAAACATACTCGTGTTGTTGCATTGCTAGACCAGAGTGTCCCGCCTATCAGCCACCAGCAGAGGGAAATCAACCAGCCAGGAATTTAGAACATTAATCACAACCAATGGAAGCCATGTACCAGCAAAGAAGTCACGAACAGAAGCTTTACGCGGGATACCAAAGGTATAGATATCTGTCGCGACCCTCCCGAGATTTCCGAGATCCCGAGGGAGTTAATGGATTGCTAGGCCCATTTTGAGGTGGGCTCAGCTCGGGCCCTCCCAGGCCCATACCAAATTGCGTCAGGAAATTTTAATCGAGATCGACCTTAGTGCGGTCGGGTGACATGTGGATAGTGTGCATGCCATTGGAGTCGCCACCAGTCATTTATTGGAGGGTATGACTGGAAACCCTACCGAACGATTGGGAGAGATCGTTCGATCCTACGAAAACCAGAGATCTAGATTCGGGGACTTAGTTACGTCGATATTGCCATCGACGCCCTTTCGGTACCTAAGTTGGGTGATTTTCTAACCTAAAGAATTCATGCAGGCGAGATTGGGGTAAGGTAAGCCTTAAGATCTAAGGTATTCATGCAGATTGGGGTATCTATCCTATCAATCACAATAATAGAAATAAATGCGCAATCAAGGGATTAAATCAAGGAGAAATCACATCAAAACCAGTCAAAGCGGGCCTAGGGGAGTCTTAGAAAGGCCTAGAAAACATGCCAATT
Organism: Psidium friedrichsthalianum; assembly: GCA_019149425.1. Lineage (NCBI taxonomy): Eukaryota > Viridiplantae > Streptophyta > Magnoliopsida > Myrtales > Myrtaceae > Psidium > Psidium friedrichsthalianum. Next base: position 6,101 of record JAGVVM010001157.1, on the reverse strand, counting down.
GGGTTCAAGGATGGTTTGGAATAGTTTGGGTCAGATTGACCAGAAGGGCAAAATGGTCATTTTGAAAGGCTCAGGAAGCCAAAAAATGTGAAATTAGGTCAAACCAGTTGAATGTGGTTTTTCCCTAATTTTCACAATATTTGGGAATTTTTTTGAATTTTTTTTATTTTTTTGTATTTTTCTGAAATTTTTTATGATTTTCTAAAGACTTTTATTTTTTTGGGACATTTTTTTTGAGAATTTTTGATCTTCTCCAGGATTTTTCCTGTCTTCCAATTTTTTTATAATTTTCCCAGAATTTCTGTGATTTATTATTTTGCTGTTTTTCTTTTATTTTTTTTATGATTCCTGAAATCTTCTAATTTTTTTTAATTTTCATCTTTTTATTTAATTATTTAATTATTTTAGAATTTCCCCTATATATTTTTTATATTTTCTAAAAAATTTTATTTTATTATTATTTTTTTAGGAACTTTTATGATTTTTACAGATTTTTTATTATTTTTAATTTACTTTTAATTTGTTTCTATTTTTTATTTTTTATTATTTTTTTTCTTTATTTATTTACAATTTCTGAATTTTTTTTACTTTTCTAAGACCTTTCTAATTTTTTGCAATTTTCCCCTGATTTATTATTATTTATTATTATTTTTCTATTATTTTTTATTCCTATTTTTTTATTCAATTTCTTATGTTTTATCTACTGTTTACTTTTGAGGTGGACAAGTCAAAGTTCTACTCAATTAATGCACGATCAGAAGCCCTCCCTTTTTTATTTGTTTTCGTTTCCTGATTAGCATTTTTTACTATTATTTTATTCTTGCTTTTTTAATCTTGCTAAAAAAATGGCGCACGGCCATGGAAATTGTCATTCGCCGTGGAAGAAGAACAGTGACTCGATGGAGTCACTGTGCCGGGGAGTATTCCGGCATTCTCGCCGGAAAATCGTTAAAAATTGGCTGAAATCCATGGTTTTTTCATCCGAACCCATTTGAAAAGTCTAACCTATCCTACTAAATCAAAAATCAACTAAAACCAGCTACGGCTAAACGCACGAGCAAGTATCCACAGTGCACGAAAAATCCAGAATTCGGCAAATGAGATTTCCATAATTTTCTACACTCGATCTCCAACCCAAACAATCATGAAGCACGAGGGAAGGTTTAGTAAACTTACCTCGAAGTCATAGCGCTTCGGATTTAGCCGGAAAATGTTCGCGAGCCTGCGACCGAACTTTGAACTCGGAATGGTTGGTTATGGCGTTTCGAGCGAAACCAACGCAAATAACGAGTGGAATGGATGTGGGGGAGGTCTAGGACTCAAGCCGAACAAAAATCACGAAGAAGGATGGTCAAATCATAGAGTTGCCATTAAAGCTTTCTCGAGAACTCGTTAATGGCGTTTACCTTTCTACGCGATGAAACTTCGATCCGAAGAGTCGTGAACGTTCCCCGAGGTTGTACGAAGCTTGCGGAATGACTTTGAAGACCTACCGCGCTTGGTTGCCATTGACGTAGCTCGAAAAATCGTTCGGCCGAAGACTTTTTCAAAAATGGTCCTCCCCCCCTGCTCTCCGTTTCTCCTTCTCCTTTTATCATCTCTAGCCGAGAATCTTTTTTGAAAACCCCCTCAACAGAACGGAGATCTCTCCTTTGATTCACCGAGGATTTTTGCGAATCTCGCGTTCTCAACAGACTTCCTCTTTCATCATCTCGGGCACGAACAAACTAGAGGAAAGAGCTACTGGGCGTTCGTGAGTTCTGAAACTTTGGGTTGAACAAGTCAACTTTTTATTTTTTATTTTTTTTTTTCTATTTCAACACCAATTTGACCCTTTTTTGCAATTTTAAGCTCAAAATTGAAGGCAATTGGACCAAAATGCAATATGAGGCACTAGAGAACAATGTCACAACTCACAAAAATGTAAAAGATGAAAATAAAATGACTCAAATGCAATTTTTGTAGGCCGATTCGAGATTATGTTTGTTAAGAAACATGTAATCTCAAATTGATTTTTTTCAAATTTAAGAGGCCAAAATGAATAGGGATTTAAAATAAAAATATTGGATATTTTTCCATATTTTTTTGGCCAAAAATTCTATTTTTCTGAATTTTCAAGTATTTTTCTAATTTCTGAAAAATATTAAAAAAATGCGAAAAATAAGGAAAATTATTTTTTGTTCAAAAATGGTTCGTTAGGCTAGGCCAAGGTCCCCAAAGTTGATTTTTCAATTTTCTCATTTTTTATTGATTTTTTTATGAATTTTTGAAAATAAAATGCAGAAAAATATGAAAAATATGAAAAATCATTTTTTGTTCAAAATTGGTTCCCTAGGCAAGGCTGAGGTTTCCAAAGTTGATTTTTCAATTTTCTCATTTTTTATTGATTTTTTATGAATTTTTGAAATAAAATGCAGGAAAAATATAGAAAATATGAAAAATCATTTTTTGTTCAAAGTTGGTTCCCTAGGCTAGGCTGAGGTCCCCAAAGTTGATTTTTCAATTTTATAACTTTTTATGGATTTTCTAAAAATTTATGAAAATGAAATTGGCCAAAAATCAAGTGTCAACAATATCCCGATCCGAAAAAAGGAGGTGCAAAGGGCCACGAGGTTGCCAAAAGTCGAACCAGAAAGAAGAGGATGCGCCATCACCAATTCTCATCTTGAAGAGCAAACGAAACTCATTACGCAAGTCAAGGATCTTTTTCTAAGACCACGAGCAAATTGTCGGTTTGGGTGCAATCCAAAAACTCCTTCTCTTCAGGAAGTTGGAGTGAACCCATCTACACCAGAGGGACTCTTTATCCATAAATAGTACCCAAATGTGCTTGAGCATCGATGCCCGATTGAAGTCACTAAGCTGGCAGATGCCAAGGCCACCTTCTTCCTTAGGGCGACACACGTCTTGCCACGAAACTTTAGCTCCACTAATACCTAAGTCCGGGCCCTTCCATAGAAATTGTCTAAGGATCTTTTCAATTTCCCATAAGACAGCCATAGGAAGAATAAATATGCTTGCCCAATAAACTTGTATAGCATAGAGTACAAATTTGATAAGTTGAAGACGGCCAGCAAAGGATAAAAATCACTGGGACCAAGAACGGGCTCTAGCCGTGATTGTATTAACCAAGGAAGTGCAAAAAGATTTACTCAAACGAGTAGCAATAACGGGGACACCAAGATAATGAAACGGGATCGTACCTTCTTGAAAGCCAAAAAGGTCCAGGATAGCAAGCCGAAGAGAGGGGTACCACCTGACAGAAAAATCTGCTCTTATTGGCATTAGGCTTGAGTTCAGACCAATCCGAGAATAAGTCTAGTCCGTTTTTGAGGAGAGTGGCCTTAGCCATGTTTGCCTCAGCAAGGAGAAGCACATCATCAGCAAAGAATAAGTGCGTCAAACGGGTAGGTTTACACCTCCAGTAGAATTTGAAACTAAGCTGCCGAGATTGGCCATTGAGGATACCGGTGAACACTTCCATTGCAAGGGTGAAGAGATACGGAGACATGGGGTCGCCTTGGCGAATCCCCCGGCTACTAGGAAAGAAACCGTGAAGGTCCCCATTAATGGCAACCGAGAATCTTGGAGAGGAAACACACTCCATAATAAGGGAGACAAACTTCAATGGAAAACCGAAAGCTTGAAGGACATTCTTCAGAAAATCCCAGTCAATGATATCATAAGCCTTTTGGAAGTCCACTTTGATGGCGCACTTGGGTGAGTATGGCTCATGATGAAAGTCGGCAAATAACTCCTGAGCAAGAAGGATGTTGTCTGCAATTCTCCTCCCCTTGATAAAGGCATTTTGGGCGGACTGATAACGGAAGGTAGTACCCTAGCAATCCTATTAGCCAGGATCTGGGTAATGCACTTGTATATCGTATTACAGCAGGCAATGGGCCGAAAATCAGATATAAATGAGGCATTTGGTACCTTTGGAACAAGGGTAAGGATCGTTGAGTTGGTTTCCTTGAGCAAATAACCCGATCGAAAGAAGTCCAGGATAGCCTGAGTAACCGAGGGACCTACAATGTCCCAAGTAGTAATGAAGAAATCAACGTTATAGCCATCAGGGCCCGGGGCCTTACCTTTTGCTAGGGAAAACATAGCATCCTTAATCTCCAAGCTTGTCACATCCCGGGAGAGAGACTGAGCTTGAGCGTTGTCCAGGACGTAAGGGAGGATAGACCGGATGTCCTCCATCGCCGGCCTAGAAGAGGGAGGGCCAGCAGCAAGTAGATTCTCAAAATGGGCAACAATATGTTGCTGGATGGCAGGAGGATCCGCAATCACTGAGCCGTCCTGGTCCACAACCGAGAGAATACGGTTTTGGAGATGCCTTTTGTTTACAAAATGGTGGAAGTAAGCCGTGTTGAGGTCCCCTTCCTTAAGCCACCTGATCCTGGATTTTTGTTTGAAGAAAGATTCCTCTTGGAGTCTTAGCTCAGAGAATGCCGAGAGCTTCAGCTTTTCAAGGTCCGCTTTCTCCTGGTTAAGAGGATCATTTGCAAGATCATCCTGGACCTGTTTAAGGGCTGTTCTAGCCTCTTCCGTGCGCTTAGAGATATCAGAGAAAGACTCTCTATTCAGTTGCTTGAGCCGGCATTTAAGCAATTTGAGCTTTTGACAAAGTACAAACATAGGAGATCCAATAAACCGAGAGTCCCACACCTGGGAAACAATGGCCAAGAACGAGGGGTGGGACATCCAAAAGTTGAAGAATTTAAATGGCTTTCGGGAACGCACCTGATTTGCAATCTTGATGACCATAGGTGAGTGATCCGAGACACCCTTGGCCAAGAAATTGGCCTCCGAGAAGGAGAAAACAGAGCTCCAACGATCGTTGATCAGAACCCTATCAATTTTCCTTAGTTTACGCATAGAACCAGAGGAGGTGGACCATGTAAAGCGATGGCCAATGTACCTCAAGTCGTCAAGACCAGCTTGGTCGAGGCATGTATTGAATTCATCGAAGGCGGGAATCCATATGTTGGAGCTTCCCATGCGGTCAGAATCATAGCGAATAGCATTGAAATCTCCGGCCACAAGCCAGGGGTCAGCCGCAAAAAAGGTGCTGGCATGGATGAGGTCAGCCCAAAGACTTCTCCGAGAGACAAAAGTGTGATCGCCATATACCACCGAGAAATAACAAGACTTAGACAAAGTCAGGAGCTGCAACTTGCAATGGATGACCTGCGAAGACATAGAGCATACAGCAAGGTCTACCACATTCGGGTTCCAACCAACCCAGATTCTACCCCGAGGGGAGTGAGAGCAATTAGAAGTCCAGCGCCAACCCAAAATGAGCTCAGCCGAGATCTTAGCAAAAAGGGAAGGGTTGACCTTCGTCTCAATGATGCCAATACAAGAAAGGTTATGGTTCTTCACAAAAGCTCGAATTTCAGCCTGTTTAATGGGGTGTACAAGACCCCTGATATTCCAGACTCCAAAAAACATAGCAGAACAAAAAGAGTTACCGCCTTTTGCCCCCAGCCCGTCGCCTTGACTTCGGGTTGGTTGTCTTCGCAGCATCCGTCACTGGACAGGGTACAGGTGGGGGTTCCTGCTCAGGGGTGTTGCCAATATGTACTGCGGATCTAAGCCTGGTACTTGGAGCAGCCGGAGATGGCTCAGGTTCACTTCCTACACTAGCTTCCTCACTGGTTTCAAGGACGACAGTGGACGGTATTCCTTCCTCAGGATCACTACCCACATTACTAGCCTCTCCATCCTCACTTGCAGCATCAGATGGATCCGAGAGAGGCTGGGTTTCAGAATCAGATTCATGGCTTCTTCCCCCTTCGTTGGTCATAGGGGAAATCACAGCTGAGGGACTTCTTTGCCGTTGGCAGCAAGGCCAGTAGTAGGGGAGGATCGTTTTTTCCTGACAATTTCCCAACCATCATCCTCTATGGGAACAGCAGCAGAAGCTGGAGATGTAGCTCTAGACGGGGAGACCACATGCAGGCCAGTGTCTACCTCAGCTGTGGGCGAAGTTGCTGCAGTTGGTGAAACTACAGGGGGGGCATCGGTGGCCAAAGGTACCACACGTCGGGCACGATTGTGGTTTCCATTCATATTCTGCCTTAAAGGTGTAA
>JAGVVM010001156.1:0-68448 GCA_019149425.1 Psidium friedrichsthalianum | reverse complement strand
CCTTTTAGACAGTGCAATTCGATACCGTCCCTGTTGTAGATATAAGGGTACCTGCCAAGTTCAAGGAAGATACATAGGATCAACGCACAAGAATGTGTTACTCTTCCAAAAGCTGCAAAATTTGCAAAAAGTTCTTGCTGAAACCACTAAACACCAGATTACTTCTTTATTTTAATAGACAAGAGACAACACATTACCTGATCATTCTGAAATGTACCACTGTAATCTGGTGAATTCCCTGTAAATCAATGCCATGAATCCATCATCGCATATCCTCTGCTCTTTACATGTGATTGTGAGTCTTGAAAGCCGACATCTTTAACTCCGAAAAGAATTAACCCCGCATTTCACCATTATTGTCTCTTACCATTCAGATGTTCCATCGACATTTAGTATAAATTGCATATCATTCCAGATGTATAAACACCAACACTAAAGTTCACTTGAATAATAAAGAAAAGTTCAAACATGTCCTTTTTAACTGAATTAGAGTAATTTTTAATTGAACCCCTGACTGTATTTTTTTTCTTTTTAAGGGTAGGAAGCAATTGTATCCCACTTCATCAACAGTGTTAGACATCAATACTTCATTAAGATAAAAGAAGTCACTTCACAAAAGTCCAAATGAGGCTCAACTACCAACTTTCTCTTAAGCGTAAGGAAGCAAGTTAGTGTTTTGCACCCAAAGTACGCGGATCAGCAGATTGAGAAGAACCTAACTGTTAATGAATGGATGAAATAAGATCCAGTCTTAAAAGTATGCAAAATTATTCCATAAAGCAAGAAGTTCACGTGTCAGATTTTTCAAACAAGTCAGAGTATAACAGTTGCCCAGACATTTCTCTAAGTAGTTTCAGAACAAGCATCAAATCACTTACAACAATATGCACAAAACCATCATAACCATGGCCAATGCACACGAAGACAATTGGCATGCACGTCAAGCATGCCGAGTTCGTATACAAAATGTTGAAGATGAATGATTGAAGCCTATTAAACGAGAGATGCGTCTGGTGAGAGAGAGAGAGAGGAGAGAGGAGAGAGAGAGAAGAAAGACTTTCTTCTGCGCTGCAGGCAAAGAACAGCTCGTTATGCAGAGACGACATCCCGTACTGTTTCTCTAACCTGAAAGAATAAAAGATATTGTTATACAAGTCAGTCCCACAACAATCCAAAACTACATGTTGTGGAACAATTAAATTAAAGTGCCCCTATCACTTTTGCGTAACAAGAACAACCAAAATCATTTAGGTTGTCCATCTACGGGGGATTAACACATCAATGCCAAGAAACAAGATACATCCAAATCCCTCGGTAATTGTTCACGACGTCATAGATATTTCAATGAAGCCCGACTTCCAGCTACTTATTAGCATTCTCTATGTCAGTAGTTTACCCTGATATCCTGAATATTTAAGTTATACTAACAATTCTCCCATTAAACAAAGCTAATATATACATAAATGGTGAATAAATAGAGTCCATTACTTCTCATTTGGTTGCAAAACTGGCCTCAAAGATTGATGGGTGTGCTCAAAACTCAAGTGGCGCCCCCATATTCTCAATATTGTTTAAGTGCTCTTGATATTCAATACTCTTTCAGTCTATCCATAAAGCACAAAATACAATCAAAGGGTCCACAAAGCGTCCCATTAGACAAGTGGGAATGCTAACTACTCTTGGCTCATCAAGCATTTTTCCAATTCATAAAGGGTTTCTAAACGTTCCCTACTATAGATCCTCTTGGAAATTCAGTATTAGTCATTTTTATTGTCCCTACTCAATTAGCCACCCAAACATCAATGGATAGGGAATATTTCCTACAGCAGTAGATAATATAAATTAGGTCCTCTCACGACTAAAATGTTTTTGATCTACATTTGGCTGCTACAAAGCCTTCTCGCTTATTATTCCCTAATTAATCGTGATTTATATTTTCAAACTGAAACTGAGTAAAAGATGATACTCCTATTTTTAGGAACATTCTAAGAATGAAACCCCAGGAACTTCAAGATGCCTTTCAAGCTTACTTCAGCCAACTATCTCATTATTATCCTTACTGACATAGTTATGGAGGGATCACATATTTCATAACCTCAAATGAAATCCGTCTATGCCACCCAATTATTTTCTTAATAAATCAACTTGTACCTGAATTTCTTTTAATCAGTTACTCAAGTTCTTCATGTCACAACAGCTAAGTGGCCCTTGCGTCCAGCTGCTGCCATATACCGACCGCTTTTTTTAGAGGTGAAATCCAGAGTGAAGGACCAAGATCTGCAATCATTTATTACTTGAAGTGAAAATTAAAGATTAATTTCTAACATGACTTCAAAACGTAAAAGGGAAAAGGAAATGACTCAGTTAAAAACGTCCTTGTGGTGGAATATTCCCGCCGGGATTTTAGGCATAGAAACACACTAAATAATGGAAAATAACTGACAACTATACTCAGAGATCAGATGTCAAAGAACAATACAAGAGCAGTTTTTTTTAGCGTAAAAGGTCAATTTGTGTGTGTATGTGAGTAGAAGAAGAGGGGGAGATTTCATCTTTGGAAATAAATCGAGCCAGCTTAAATTTCAATACACTACACTATTCCATAGCGGATGAATACTGAACATTCGATCAGAAAGAAGGGTGCCATTAGATTATGTTTGCAGACAATCACAAGGAATGCTGTGTGCTTTTCTTTTAAGGGTTACAGAAGGTTCCCTTTAGAATGTGCTTTCTACGCAACAAGTCTCCAGTATTTATGTCCGCAACCAGCCAACTAAAACCCACCTGGTAAGACGCTGTCCATAACTGATTTCTTGAGGCTAGATATATCAACTTTACAAACGGAGCAATTGAACTCTTGTGCCTGATTCTTCCAGGTTTTTTCTATACCTCAGCTCCAGAAAGCCTCGCCTTCACTAGGCATAAGCCACTAAAAAAAGAGAAACCATTTACTGGAAATGCTCAAGGACCACATGGACTCCTACTCCACTGAACCCAAAAGTACGGTGAAAGAGTCATTTTCAGCAAAAACTTTTGCAGATCAGATAAGCAGTAAGTTATCCATCGATCCACCCAAGTGGTGTTTTATAAAAGCTTCAATATAGTTCTACACTACAAAATAAGGTGTTTCAGTTTTTACAAACATCTTTTGAATTCTCAACCTCTAACTACATGCAAAAGCATACCTTAAAGGCTATTTCCAGTATTTGCTCCAGCCAAATAGTACATTCACAACACAACTACATCACAAAGAATTTCAGCATGGCAATTTTGTTACACCAAACGACCATGTACCTTCTCACAAGAAACAAACATTGGACTATGATTATCTCTCGTCAAGGGGAAAAAAGTCGACGACTCTCAGTTTTACTACAAGGGTCAGCAACTTGAAGCAGCAGATAGACCTTGTTAACAACATAGGATATACTTCCATCTGAGACTCAGAGGCTGTTTGGTAAAACTATATGTATTGTGAAATGCTCTGCTGTTGCTGTGCAATGATGTGTTGTAGTTCACATGTTTCCTAGAAGCATCTTTGAGGTCGTACAGCTATGAAAGTGTTGCACTGTGAGGTATTGGCTCTACAGCTTACAAAAGCTGCAACAGAGTGTCAATCACTCGAAATTGAAACGTATGTGCACTACACAGAAGGAATAGCACAAAGATGAAACTAAGGCTGGCTTCAAGCCATACTTGAAGCTCAGGCTGAACCTTTTGACTAAATGTTGAAGACAAACTAACGGGATCTTTCCTCTTCTTTTTCTCTTTGAGTTAACTCGGAATTGTCGTCATATACGAGAACATTTACCTTCTCTGCCTGGCAGCTGCTTCTGCAGATTTTCCATATAACTTTCTCTAACAGTAAGTTGGCCCCTCAATTTTTTGTCTTGCAAAGCCTGCGATAAAGGAAATTCTTCAAGACACAAAAAAAGACAGCCTGGTATGAAACTTAGTCTAATCACAACCTAGCATACCTCTAAATTAGCACCATCACCTCTCAGATATTTCTTAATTCGTGTTTCCATTCGTCAGAGTCCTCCTGCACCGGAAAGTAACAAAGAGATGAGCTCCAGATTAGGTTAATGTTACATACATCGAAGATATAACCATCAAGGAAAAGGTGGTGGGTCAGTTAAGTCTCACTGATCATGATATAAACACCACACGTATCCAAGAAAAGGGGACGAAACATTTAAACACCATTGCATTGCCAATGATCACAACGTTTATACTGCCTTGGTTTATTACCTCATTGAACATTCCAAGACACGCCACAAGACAGCTACAAAAATTCCCCAAGGAAAAAAAAATGCAGAGATTTCTTATTTCGGGACAAAACATGTAGCAGATTCTGGGTTATGTCATGAACACATTAAGGAACAATGGAGCTCCAAAAGCAACGCAAAACTTCACAACACCAACCAGTTCAGTAGGAGGCTTAATCTTTTCCGGAGCGCCAGTTTCTTGCTTCACGTCCATCGTTCTTGCTTCGCACTTCTTCTGCTTCGCGCGTACAGATAAACGGCAACGCAATCAGCAATTGATCCACCAGAAGAGCGCTTGATTTCACCTTCAACGAGTCGATACAATAGTCAGAAGCAGCTGAGGCGAATTCAGCACATAGATTCGAGATAGAGCAAGCACTTCGAAAACTCTTCAATCAATCTTTCGCACGGCTTCGTTTTCGCCGGTGGCGCGCGAATCGCAGAAGAAGGTGGACGGAGGAGATTAGGGTTTTAAAGTTTTAGCCGAAACCCTGAAAACGTTCAATTGGCAGGCGTGTTTTGGGCTGCAAACGAATCGGGTCATATGACCCGATTATATTGGACCAGCGCCGGGTTCCCTTGACCCGAAAAGTCGCCCGGCTCAAATCAGGAGGCGATTGGCTCGGGCCGAGTGAGTCCCGGTTCGACCGGGGCTGTTTATGGCTTAAGCCGGTTCAGAATACACCCAGAGGAAAATCGCCAATGTCGACTGTCAATCACCGAAAGTAATGGCAACAAAGAGGAGCCGATCAAAGGAACTGGACTAGCTATGGTGGCTGTGTTTGGTTGTCAGGATAAAAGCCATCATATCCTGTATTCAGTAGCTGTTTAAAATAGGATAAAGGGCATATAACTTGAATGAAAAAAACCTAAGGGAGAGGGTGGGATAAACCCAAATAGAATTTCTCAAGAAAACATATATAAGAAAAATCAAATTTTTCTCGTAACCACTATTTTCCTCCACGCTGGGCCGCCTCTTTGACGGCGATGGCAACGACCGTCAGGTATGGTCGCCTCTCCAGCGATGCTAGGGTTCTCTGGCCACAAAGTTGGATATCTCCACGATCTCATTTTTTAATCCATTGTTTAGCGTGATATGAGATCACGTCCTTATTTCTTTAATCGCTTGAACTTTTTCAACATTCTAAAGGGGACTTGACATGTTATAAAGGATTCGAGGTTGATTATTAACTTTCAAGGTAACTCTCTTAAGTATGGAACTGGTCCCCTGTCTTTCTCTCTCTTTTCACCCTCACCAAACCCTAGTCGCTAGTAACATTTGCTTAACTCTCTTAAGTTTTGTTCTTGCTTTCCTCCTGTTTGAGAACTTTTCTCTTTTAATTTAGTCTAGATCCGAAAGCTTTTCTTTATCATTTTTGGAAGATTTTTTTTTTATCTCGATTTGTTTAGATTTGAGGTTTTCTACGTGTATGTTTGCAAGATTTCACTCTTCTCGGATTTCCTTGGTTAATAAGTCCATCTTCGAAGAATATCATAAGACTTTCGCGAAGGTTTCGCTTTCACAAGTATCAAATCTATGCTCGTTCAAACCTTTTTTACCATGCTCAGTGATGGTGTTAGGGATTTTAAACTTAGGCACGCACCGTCAAAAGGCAAAGCCATATCAACATATGGAATTCTCGATGTGTGTGTGTGTGCTCTTTACTGAAGGTAGATTCGGTGATCGATTGCCTATTATGGTGTGAAGAAGTCATAGATGTACTCTTTGAGTGTGTAACCCATAACCTTGTTCTGATGATTTCTCTTATCATATGGATTTTATTTTGTTTTGAAGTTCTTTGATTTGTAGTTGAACTGCACATTTCTCTCTTGTATCCCAAGAAAGCAAATGAAATGAAATGTTATTTCTAACAAAAAAAAAATGTAACTCTTTTGGACGACCTATATGAATGCATCTTCAACTTGTGAAAAAAACTAAATAATTTGGTTTGTTTAGCATTTGTTTACTCACTCAACAAGATAACAAGTAAGGTGAGCAGATTACTCTCAAAAGATTCGAATCCAAATCAAGACCCCTAGTTCTATGGGGTCTACTCAGTCAATGTTGTGTCGAATTTATATGGCATGAATCTCTGCTCAAGCAATAACTCACTCATCAGAGCACATCACTTAATAATTTCAAAACATTATGATATTTCAGCAAAAGGAGTCGATCTCAATTGTATCTTGCTTCTACTTGTCCGAATTTAAATTCATAATTTACCAAACAGTAGATATGATATAAAAAAAAAATCTTCGATTTTCTTATCCTATTCTATCTAATCCCATCTTGATCATAAATTTAGATGACCAAACACAGCCTAAAGTTTCTCTCTCCATGTACACACGAACAACTTGTCTTGGGGCATGACTGCCTCTTAATTAACTTGCTGAAGTTGACAATTCAGTCTAATTGGGAAGGGCGTCTGTTTATCATTGAGGGCCTTGATCTGTTACTCCTCTTTTCATGCTTGAAGATAATCCATTGCAGCATAACATGTAATGGTGTGGTTGATTTGGTCATCAAGGCCCACAGGCCAAATCCCTCCCATAAACTTGGATAGCTCACCCTCCACAGGTCCTTTGGGATCTGCTTTGTTTAGAGATCATTTGCCCAACTTTAATCAGAACTTGCTAGCATGGATATGTAGGACAGCCAATGCTGAGTGGAAAATTTTTTTAAAAAAAAATTGATTTTTTTTATTTTCTCTTTTTGTTTCTTTGTTTTCCTTTTTTTTTTCCCTACCTTAAGGAAAACAAGGAAAAAAAATTATAAAAAATGTCCACGTAGTGCAGGTTATGCCACAAAATGATGGTCGATGTCTACATCAGCGATTTTCAATTAAAATAGTCCGAATGGACTCAATCAGCAAGACGTTAGTTCAAAGCGTGAGCGTTTCAGAAGAATTTGCTATTTCGAATTTGCTTGCTCTATCCAACTCCGGTGCTTGCTCCATATAGTCAAATCGGTTCCTCTGCTTCAGCAATCGGCTTAACTAAAAGTTATTTTGTGATCAATTAATATTTATTTTGCAAGCTTTCTCTCTACAGTTAGATTTAAATCTAGATGCTTTTCTATTCCAATCTAGAAATATATCTAGAATTTACAAGATGTTATTTGTACTTTTTCAACCTATTGGTGTTGTTGTTATTGTTGTCGTGTATCTACATGGCGACGGTATTGGAGACGCTGAACATATGCGCGCACCACCTTTTGGCAAAGCCATAGTCATTAAAGAGAGAAATCTTGGCGTGTGCCCATCGCTAATGTGATTTGGTGATCGCCCTCCAATTGTGCTTTGATGCATCTTTGTGAAATAAACGAATCTTATAAGCTGTATCAAGTTGATTTATCTTTCAGATTTACTTGCTTTGTTTGGTTTGTATCTTTATCTTGAAGTTATACACTTCTCTTTCAAATGAAATGAAAAATATTCTTCCGCCAAAAAAAAAAAAATCTCCAATGCCAAACACAAAGTAGCAATTAGAGTATAATTCAAACTTTGAGGTGGGAAGCCCTTGCCGGCTAAGATCCCCTTTGGTATTGCTATAGGCCAATTGCAACTGTACCGTGAAGTGTTGCAATTTGTACGATCGGTAATGTATGTATTGAAAGTACACGGCGTCCGCCGTCCATTGGCCAACAGTGCAGCTCCCTCTCTCTTGTTTAAAGTTATGTCGTTTTATTATCAAGTTCACAAATGACAGCTCTACCTTCTCATAAGAAGCAAACAAGAAGATGAATGAAGAAAACAAGGAAAAAAAAACAAGAAAATTCCAGATGTCAACTTAATTTTCCCAAAAGAATAAGAATTAGATATCAACCTTGTGCCTTTATCCATTTTTTTTTTCTGGGTGGAATGATCTACGGTATATTCCTCAAATTCATCCACAGGGAAAGCGTTGCTTCTCATGTTCTTGTTGAGCCACTTGAACAAATAAAACCAATCACGCATGTAGCATTCTTGACAAATTTTTGCGAACCCTCCTCCTTTCAGTTCTTGATCACTCTCTCCATCAGTTTTGCTTCCCCCCCGGCAATGGAGGGAGCCGAGTTGGGTCGGGGCAAGGTGACGTGTGGGTCGTGGGTCCGACGACCCGAGAAGGCGAACTTGGTAGCGTTGGGCAAGCCAGGGAGCAACGGCCACCCTTCTTCCCCGTCTTTGACACAGATCTTCTCTTTCGATCCCAAGACTACTACTCTTCCCTCTCTCCCTCTGGTATCCCACAATTTCTTTTCTTCAATCATCAAAAACTTGTTGATTTTATGACTATCTTTTGTGCATTATCATTTCGTACACTATGGCATGTGCTGTTCTTACGCTTAGTTTTTGTTCATCAGGCAGCTCACGAGCTCGGAGCAAGTGAAGGCCATCCCTTGACCATTGCAGCGCATCCAAGCGGCGATGACATCGTGTTCTCCACAAGCTCTGGCGGATGCAAGTAAGTTGACTCCTCCTCCCTGATGTCCGAAAATTGCTTTGTTTCCTCTCTAGTTATGTGTTTTAAGCACGTTGGTTTTATGTTTAAGGATACCATTTCTTCCCATGGTTTTCCTAGAATCTTGGAACTGTATGGTCGAGAATCGAATCTGAAACTGATAGCCAGAAAGCCATCGCTTCTCCAGGACATTGGCCCTCAGCAACGCCTTGCCTTCAGCGGTGATGGATCCAGACTCGCAGCCGGTGGATTGGTAACTGATCAATCAATCGTGTTTTTCTCAAGATTTTGTGAGGTAGCATGTTTGTGCTCCAATTGTTATCATCGCGGGTGAAACTACAGGACGGTCGTCTCAGGATCTTCAAGTGGCCGAGCCTCCAGGTCGTGCTGGATGAACCGGCTGAGAGCAGCTCCTATCGGGATCTCGATTTCAGGTCGGTTGCGGGTCTATCTTTCCTTTGGAAACTTGGTTGCCCCCTGGGGAGACACGTCTGGGGCGGCCTCTGCATAAGACTTACAGTGCTTCTCATTTTTCGCAGCCTAGACTCAGAATTGCTGGCCTCAACCTCCACTGATGGTTCGGCGAGAATATGGAGGGCTGAAGATGGCGTTCTCTTGGCTACCTTGCCTCGTGGTCTGGTAAGGGCAAGCACAACTGATACATGCGTGACTTGAGAGATTATTCGAGTTCTCATTAGCCATTTCAATTTTTATCCCGGGCAGGACGAAAGATTTGAGCTCTGTCGGTTCTCTAGGGACGGGGCGAGACCGTTCTTGTTCTGCACGGTTCAGAAAGGTTGGTTCATTCTTGGGCGCGCCCTTTCCTCGAAGCTGCGCATGCTAGAGTAGTTTGATCATTGCATCATCCGGTGCTTGCATATGTCTAATGGCAGGTGATAAGGCCTTGATGGGAGTATGGAACATAAGCTCATGGGACAGAATCGGTCACAAGACATTGCTCGGGAAGCCGGCTTCAGCTATGTCCATCAGTTTGGACGGAAAATTTCTCGCGCTGTAATCACTTGGAACTCAAATTCTATCTTTTCGACAACAACATGTTTTTTTCGCCTTTTCCTCCTTTGCAAAAAGGGGATTAATTGTCTGCAACACTCCAACAACTTAGGGGAGGCAGAGATGGTGATTTCTGTGTGGTCGAGTTGAAGAAGATGGAGATATGCCATTGGAGTAAGAGGCTGCACTCGGGTACCAACATCTCGTCGCTGGAATTTTGTCCCACCGAGAGGTAACGGCCATCGAGAGCTAGATTATCCTTAAAACTCCATGGCAGTGAAATTTCCACGGACCGGCAATTAGTCCTAATGTTAAGATTCCTCAGAAAGTTCAGTGCTGCCCACTTTACCAAGATGCGTCGACAGAGTTTTTGATTTCTTTTGCAGGGTCTTATTGAGTACTTCCAGCGAATGCGGAGCATCGACGACGAAGTTAAACGTACCGGCCGAGTGGAAAGGTTGCTTTCTAAATCGAGCACACACGTCAATTATTATCGAAGCCTCGATTTCTCACTATTCCCCTTTGTATATGCAGATTGGCAACTCTATGGGATACTGCTAGGATTGTTTCTGGCATCAGCGGTTGCATACTACATATTCTATAAGAACTCCGATTCATTTTGGGACTTCCCCAAGGAGTGATCGACCCGCTAGGCTGGTGATCCGTAGTCGAACGGATCGAAAACAGACGCGACATGTTGGAAGACTGCCTAGTATGTGGCATCTGCCCGGATTCGAGACGATCATGTTCTTGTCTCTTCAGTTAGGACTATCGTTCTCATTTGCATGAACAATTTTTCAGCAGTGATCTCTATTTTTCTGCTTTTTTTGGGTTTCTACTATTGAAATAAATAGTTCTTCAGCCATCAATTTCTTTTCCATTGTGTGAAAATGAAATCATTGGTTGTCGAGTCTAGGAGGCTAGGACTGGGTTGAGCCCATCTTAATTTGGGCTTAAAAGTGACTAGGCCCAATCATCTCCTGGTCATCTTGTGATTGCCGACCTAACATCGCTCTTTCTTCCTAATAGCTAGGTAAGATTATACATATTTACATAAGTTCTTCAATTCCTAATAGGTTCCAATCATCACCTAGACAAATCCAAATGGCTAGACAGCCAGCTCAGCAAATTTCTAAACTTATTCTGGGCCGCTTAGTATAATAAATCTAATTAAAGGAATCAAATGGCACTTCCTAGATAATAGCGTAAAAGATCGTGTTTTCCTCCGAAACGATCAAACGAATCTCCCTCCAATCAATTACTAATTGGTGGTCTCAAACAAAAAAATATCTCTAAATCTCCAGTTCAACTAAATTTACTCCGATCAATCTCCCGACAGATGAGTTACCAATATGAACACCATGCATGTTGCCTTTGTGTGGATGCCGTCCATATGAATAAGTCATCAATAAGAAGTCTGAGTTATCGGATGAACACCATGCACGTTGCCTTTGTGTGGATGCTGTCCATATGAATAGGTCATCAATAAGAAGTGTGGTGTGAGAAAGTTGACCATAATTAGGGATGGATCGGCACAGTCTAAAGAAATCCCTACATATAGGGTGAGATTAGCTTTAGCTTTGATCAAAGATGGATCGCCACAAGTTGACTTACTACCTACCGTAGGAGTATGTATGTCCAAATTTTAAATTGGAGAGGTTCATTTGATATCTAAAAACTGCTTAGCAACAGTTGGACAAGCGAGGAATGTTGAGGTAAACCAGAAAAAATTTGGTAGAGTCGAATCGAAATGTTAGCTAGTAAACGTTCTGTAGTAAGGGATTGGTTATGAACCCTATAGATCATCCCCATAGGAGTGATAAAGGAGAGCCCCAATTGGTAAAAAAAAAAAAAACTCGCAACCCCTTGAGGTTATCTAGCACTTGGAAGAAGAAGTAGAAATTCACTGCTTCAAAAAAATATGTTTATTGATACTAAGAACCGTCCTCTAGATTGAATTTATGTGTATGCAAATGTAAATGCCTAAATTAAAAGATGAAAAATTCAAAGAGTATCCCCATCAATAATTGTCTAAGTTATGTGGTGAGGATGCGACATCAAATCATTGAACATGTCATGAAGTTCATCGGAAGTTCCAAGAAGAAAGAAACGACCAAAGAAAGGTGGCCGAGAGGAATGTGTTAGCTGTCGAGGAAACTCCACACACAAATCTAAATTAAATTAGGTATTTGTTTCGATTCTAACTATAATATTGTTACGTTTCCAGAGAGAAAAAATAACAATAAGATAACCATAAGCTCCCCAACATGGCCTCAGAACATGATCTGTATCTTTCACCCTTTACGTAAAGTGCCCTCAAGACACGCATCACGATAACTTGTGACGAAATCTACCTTCCCATCTTTGGATCTGGCTGCTTCCTGCCGCAAATTAATCAATTATTTTACTAATTAATTGATTAACTAATGATTAATGTGACGTCTTACGTTGGAAGATAGAAAAAAAGTAAAAAAAAAAAAATAATAGTCCAACGTTTGGACAAAAGGGTTACTGTTTCGACACAAGGAATAAAGTTGCTTTGGTTCGATCCGAGATTTGAGTGGGTTTGGAATGTTGTCTGTCTAGCTCAATGCCAAAGTATATATCGACTTAATTTGTTGGAAGAAAAATAATGGCAGTCATGTGCTTAGTTTAATCAATATCCATTTACATAAGCGACGTTGAAATGCAATATTTATCCGTAGATTAAATGACAGTAATAGCTAAAAAGGCAAAAAAAAGAAAACTTACGAAAATTATAAATTCCCTTCACCCAAAAACCAAGAACGGTAATTAATAAGCTACGTATTTAATGTAGGATCTCATTAAGCAAGGCCATAAGTGTATTGGTTAGGAAATCAATTATAAACAATGTCTTGTTAACGAGTGTCCCGAGGCACAGTTGAACATACTTAATAAAGCTCTGAAATTGGGATTCTCGTCCCACATCAAGGTTGGCTCTCACCTTAGTGTAGTTCACAGTTCAACATAGTCCCAGGATTCGTCAACAGACGCATTAGGTGTTTAGTATGCAACAAAAAACATACACTTAGTCTTTGTTTGTTTCGTGAAAAATAACTTCTCCGAAAACATTTTCTAATGTTTATTTCGTGAAAAATAAACTAACTTGGGAAAATATTTTCCTCCCATAAAAAAAGTCCTTCAAAAATGGGGAAAATATCTCCCTCATCTTTCCTTCATCCTCTCTTTCACATCATCTTTCTTTTAAATTATTTTTTTTACTTTCTTTTCATTTTTTTCAAAATTTTCAAAATTAATTTTTTTTAATTTTTTTAATTTTCTTTATTTTTTTCGTTTGCATTCTTCTTGACTGGTTGTCGGCCATGACCACAAGCCAAACCTAGCGTCGATTGAGGCCCGGCTAGGCGTCGCCAGCCTCGATAGAGGCCAAGCCAGGAGTCATCAGCCTCGATCAAGGCCAGGTGAGCTGTCACTAGCCTCAATTGAGGCTTCGCCAGGTGAGTTGCCACTAGCTTCGAGGGAGGTGAGGCCTCACTGGCAAGCTTGAGCCTCACTAGTCAATAGCGAGGCTTGAGCTCGCCTGCGACTAGTTGCCGGCCATTGACTTGCAAAAAATGGGATAAAAACAAAGAAAAGCATAAAAAAAAAAAAAGATAAAAATATATAAGATAAAGATAAAAGATAAAAAATAAAAATTAAAAATTAAAAATTAAAACTTAAAAATTTTGACTTAAAAAAATAAAATAGAAAAAATAGAAAAAAACAAAGAATTATTGAAAGGAGTGTATGAAGGAAAATCAAATCGAATTTTTCATAAAAAAAAAATGCTTTTGGAGTCTTTTTCATACTTCGGCCAAGCATCGAAAATATAGTCATTTTTTTAGAAATTGACTTCTCGAAAAATATTTTCGAAAAATAATTTATTTTTTGCGAAGCAAACGAAGCCTCAATAAAAAGGTACCCGATATTTTAAGTATTGATGGTACATAACATGAGAATAGTCGGTGCACTAATAAATGTAATTTTTTTTCCCTATTTTTGACAACATCTTCTGCTGGAAAAAAAAAATTGAGGCTCCACTTGTCGAAAGATGGGGGTGACGCGGGGCCAGCGTGATATTCAGTGCAAGTTAACGGTTGAAAGTAAACATTCATTCCGGCAGGATATGATACGGACTGCCACTTTTCTTGTCTCGTGTCGTGCCATGTACAGGCGGTGAAACCCATGCAAAGGTTGGCAAGAACCAAACATTTCACGTGCAAAGATTCATATCTCCATTTAATAATAATATTATTATTATTATAATGATGATGATGACAATCGGGTTTGGTATTTGGTAACCCGATCCACACACACCCACTGAGATCTGCTCATTGATTAATTGATTCTCAAGGCGGATTCGGAGGCTCCGACATGGAATCCTATGCTAAAAGGGTTAAATCCTCTCTAGAGAGAGAGAGGGGGGAGGGAGGGAGAGATTTTTTTTATCTACATTTCTCTCATTAATATCGTTAAAATCCACTGTTTTCCTACTTCTAAACCTTTGGACACCGAATAATCAGTCGAATAATTAAGTCATTCTGGCTAAACGAAACTAGTTTTGATGTTGAGTCATTTATGGAAACCCATCTTTTTTTTTAAAAAAAAAAAGCAAGATCTGAGATTAAAGTTCTATTTGGAAGATATTTCTCTAAAAATGATTGCTTGAAAATAATTAGCCAATGAAAGACGTATTTATTATCAATAATAACTTATATCTAAATATCATCTTGAACGATAAAAACATCTATCGTTTATTCGTTGTTATAAGCGATATATACGGTCATTTTTAGGAAATTATTTTCCAATTAATTCATTTACAGGAAAACGCTCGGAGCCTAAAAAAGATCGCAAACTACGTCAAGTGAAAGATCAGTTGAGTAATTGAAGAACTCAGTTCGCTCCATAGTTAACAGCTAACATTTTATGAGACCGTCCTTCGACGAACTAAAAGATTAAGCAATTATATGAAGGCGCGACTTAGTATCTATACGAATTAATTATTAAGATGATTTTTGGTTGTTGCCTACATCGAAAACCTGTGAAGATCTTGCTTAGTATATTGTCAGTTGTCGCCCGGGCGGGTCTTGTCATACTAGACTTTAGGTATGAAGACTTAAGAAGAGAGTAGTTGAGTGGAAAAGATGTTTTTTGTTTAATTCATTGGAGGCCGTACTTACACCGAACGCACATGATTATTTCCTCCACCTAATCAACTGCCGTTGGATGAACAAACTGAGGATTTTCCACCCAAGCTCGTGCACAGCATCGGACGGTGGAGTAATTACCGCAGATAAAATAGATGTTATTATTTAATGGGTAGGTTTTGGTTGGTGCTGGGTTAATAAAGAAGGCAGTTACAGACGTTTCCTAAGTAGATAAGAAAGTGCAAAATAATGCTGTAAGCGAACTTCTCCTCTTAAGGGTCCAACTCATTTCCAGGAAATAAAAAGTATATTTCACTTTGAAAATTTTAGGACATTCGATAGCTTAGTTTTTTTTTTCTTTTTTGCTTGTAACCTAAGTAGCACCAACAGACGACATGGCACGACATGGCGACACATCATTTGTTGTGTCGAGATACTGGACTCATGAATCACTGGCTTGTTTGGAGTGCCGATCACTTGTCGGTGGCATGTCAAATAGTGTTAAAGTATTGGAGAGTGTCGAGCACAATGTGACACGACACTAAGGCCCTCGAAGAGTATCGATACTACCTAGCTTGTAACGTATGATTTATCACAACCCTTAGACAGTCATATATGGTTAATCCATTTGTATGTTGTAAGCGTAGCTAGGAAGGGCAAATTGGTCCCTTTTTATTTTGGGATAATTGTATAAATAGTCTTTGAATTTTGATCTATTATACAATGTGATCCATGAACTTTTAATTTGATCAATATGGTCCATAAATATTAGCCCAGTGTGTAATGTAGTATCTGAACTTTTAATTTGATCAATGCGGTCTCTAAATTATAGGAAGATGTTCAATATAATCCTTCCACTAATTCTAGTATTGGGACGACTTTGAACATTTTCTTATAAGTCATAGACTAAGTTAAACATGTTCCAAAAGTTCATGAATCACATTGAATAAATTGAAAGTTCAGAGATCATATTGTATATTGAGTTAAAGTTCAAAGATCATATTGGTTAAATTAAAAGATTATGGATCACATTGCACATTGGGCCATATGTTAATGAACCATTGGTGTCATTTTCTCTTTTATTTTATTTTTATGGCAGATGGAAGGTCCAAAATATCTTGCGAATTTATAAGGAGAGTGAATAAGAATCATTATTACAAATGTGTAGGAAATTTATCACATAGTTAATCCTTTGATCAACTTACTACTAAGATGTGCTGATAGTCGGATATATGCTGCCTTTTTAGCAACATATATAAGCGCAATTAATTAATTAACCTATAAATTAAGTGCCCAATGTGGTAGTCAACAATTCTTGTAGCATTTCTTCCATGCATGGACCATTTAACCTATTTTAGCTTCATGCCAAGGATATTAAGCATAAGCCCACGGCTGCCCAAAACCAATCTTCTCCTTTTGGTTTATTTTTTTCCCTAAAAGCTTTTTGAACTAATTCTTAAATACGGCTAATGTCGTATAGATAAATGATTATGTGGCAATCCTTAATCTATTGTATGAATAACAAGTTAATTTTTTCCATAAAAAATAAATAAAAAATTAAAGATTGTTGTTCTGCTAGTAAAACCCTATTATTCATATTATAATGAATGTACGAGGGAGCTAATTCAACTTGTAACCAAATTTATCTCTAGAAATTTTTACATGAATTCTCTCTCTGTGTTTAGAATACTAATTTCAATATTTCCTTACGAATCATATGTGCTTTGAATGTATATATCATGGGTAAATGCATATAAACATAAAATTGAAATTTAATACAATACCTTCTAGTTTTTTTTTTTTGTCTTTTTTTTTCCCTTTTCAGCTCGTGAGGGAATCCCAAGTTCCGTAGCTAAAAGGCTAGAGGAAACCATGTAACGTCAGATCGCAATCTCGTGATCACGGACGAACCCTAACTGGAAAGAAAATAAAGAAGCTCAATAAAAAAAGCTGAAAAAGAAATAAACCTTGTTGCATTACATTTATTTTTTTAATAATTATTCTGATCTGAGGTAAGCGACGGAGTGATAGTGCCTCAGCAGTAAGACCTTTTTTAGGACAACAAATCCAGGTCATCATCTCTCTCTCTCTCTCTCTCTCTCTCTCTCACACCTTGTCCAGCAAGCCTCTCTCTCTCTCGGAGGAGACTTCTTTTTATACTCAACCTCAAGAGTCAAGATCACGCAGTCTCGACCCATGAAGACGTCTCTCTCCCCATCTCCCTCCGCCATCATGCCTCCAGATCTGGAGCTGCCCAAGATCAGAGTACCCTCTTCTTCGGTCGCCGCTGCTGTCGACGACGGAGCGTCCAACGGCGGGGACGCGGGCGCAATCCAGATCACCGCGAGCGACGACGACGGCCAGTGCTGCCGGACCCCGACGTCGAGTGAGCACAGGATCCAGGCCGCCGCCAGCTGCCCGGCGGCACCACGGAAGCCCCGAGCCTCGCCTTCGCGGCGGAAGAGGAGGCGCGAGTTCTTCGAAGCAGCGAACCAGGACGAGGTGGAGGGTTTCTTCCGGAGCTACGAGCTGGCTCTGCGCTTGAGAGACGGGCCTCGCGGGGCGGCCGTGAAGAGGAGGTTACTGAGTAAGGGCGTTGTGGTCGCAATTCTCTGATCAGCTCTTTTTTTTTTTTTAACCTTCTCTTTCTTTTTCTTCTTTTCTTGGGCAAATTGTCATTACCACTCGCGATTCCAATTTGTTTATACCGAATCATCAAACGTGTAATCTCGTGATCAGATGTTGCTGAATGTAAGTATATAGAGATCTCAATATCGTTAAAACGTTCTTGTGCTTTGCCTTTGTTCGTTTGTGTGATCTTGGTCTTGCTGCGAAGTTCTGCTGCAGAATGAATCTCCTCTTCGATCTTTGCTGCGCTTTCAAGTTCGAATTCGCCGTTGGCCTCGAGCAAGAAAATCTCACATTTCCAGCTTCATTTCCGCTGACTAATTCAGCAGAAAACGAACGTGAAGAACACGCAGACAGTTCTTACGATGCTGTTTTGTTTGTTTTTTCCTTTTTCTTTTTCTCCTTAAATCATTTTTGTCTGAATGAAAAGAAGGCAAGCTGTAGATGGTGAGCTGGTTATGATAACGGTGATTGATACCAGTCCCGACAATGGCATCAACATCAAGTGATGCTGCGTTTTTGCTTAGAACTGCAATTATCCCTTGCAGCTTGATAAATATCTTTTTGTTTTTTTTTAACAGGGTCTATATGCGTACACCCAACAATTATTTTTCGAAATATTTTCTTGCGAGGGAGTTCATTTATAAGATTCATAATGCAAAACCCTAATCTAATCGACCACTCAACGTATCAAGAGCCCACGAAATGGCTTTCTGGAAGCTGTCTCACCGAGCTTTGAGACACTGCAGTTTTAAAACATGTAATTTATGGTGTCTCACAGCACGGTGACAACACAAGACAGTTACAGTGCAGCTATATTTACATCAAAACGGACTAGTCCAGTTGGAAAGCTTCATTAGGGACCCAAACACCTTCATGTTGTTTGTGAAACTAACCTAACTCTCCTAATCTTTTTATATTTGTAAAATCGCGTCTTAAATATTTATATGAGTGTGCAATAGTGAAGCCTTAACCTTTCAATCGGCGTATTCAGATAGATCTATTGTTTGTGCAATCGAGCCCTAAATTCATGCTAAAAATTGCAATTTAAAGCTACAGCGATTGGAAATTTTACACTGTCCCACGGGCAATTTTCGATGCCATGCATATGCATAAGCATTACTATTAACCGAAAGAACTTGATTTCACTTTCAAAGGCTTAGCGACTTGAATTCACCAATAAAAAAGGTGATAAGCTCAACACCTTAGGGAAACTTTATAAAAAATTTCTAAACTTATTGTGCCGGTGTCAATTCAGTCATAAATCTTTCAATTTGGCCAATTTTAATCCTAAAATTTTTGAAGATTTGCTAATATAGTCCTTCCGGTCAATTTTGGCTCGAGAACACTGATGTGGATGTCGAATGTCCTACGTGGCAAGGCCGGTACTGACGTGAATAATTTTTTACATTTTTTTAAAGTTTTCTGGTTTTTATGAATTTTTTTCCTTCTTCCTCCACCAATCACCGGTTCTCGGTGATGGCCAATGACCAACCATAGATGAGGGCTGAGGAGGTCCAGCCTCGCCCAAAAATTTATAAAAAAAATGTGAAAAAATACAAAAAAAATTGTCTATAGCACTGGTTGGTATCCACGCCAACGATTTTCAATCAAAAATGGCTGAAAAGATTATATTAGCAAATTATCAAAAGATTTAGAATTGAATTGACGAATCTAAAAGACTTAAGATTGAATTGGCATCCGTACAATAGGACTAAGACTTTTTTGGTATTTCTCTCATTTGTTAGACTCGATTTCTTTCATGAAAAATGAGCGATTTAAAAAATGCTTTTCTAACAAAGATCATTTCTATTACTTACGAAAATTAAATGAATGAAGATAATTTTCATCGCTCACAAACTTATTTGGATATAAATTGTCGTGTATGATGGAAATATTTTTCATTGATTGATTATTTGAAAAATTATTTTTAAATCATGCAATTTTTTTAATTGAAATAAACCGAGCCTTTTAGTGCACCCATTTCGTATTGAGAGACCGACAAGACAAAGAGAGGAGGGAGGGGACCGAAAGGCTCAGATATCCTGTATCGTGAAAAAAAGGTTTCAGCCTGTAAATTCAATAATCCCAAAGCTCAAAATAAAATAGATTTTCGCATATAACTTGAGGACATACAGATGAACCACTTACGTGCGAACATGGCATGTGTGGCATGTTAGGTGTTTGGGCTATTTGGCCCCAACTCATCTCATCGAGTCATTTTCTTTGTTCTTGTATTTAACCCACCTAATGTTAGAGATGCTAGAGACCTTTTTACATGTTTACAAAAAATGATGACTCCAAATTTCAATTTGTTGTTCGATTGATTCAATTATCGAATACACGGGCCCCACTAATTGAAAACACCCAATCAAAACTTTACACGTCATTTTTCAAACGCGATGTATGGGTGAGAAATGTGAGTAAATCTGGCATTATTCATACGTAAGAAGGTCTCTCGTGGAGTTGACCTCTTTTACGTTGGGACTCACGTAATTCATGTGCTTCTAGAGCATCCTCTTCGAGTTTGACTATGGTAATTTTGTTGGGCAGTAAACAAGAAAAAGAAGATATTGAAATATGGAAGAAGCGTGACCGACGACCTCTCTTGCTCTTCCCCTCCTTTACACGGCTCTCTCCTTGTCAATTTCCTCCACAAATAAATGCACATCATCATCATCATCACGCCTCTTCCCTCCTATTTTCTTCATTCGCCGATCTCTCTCTCCCCATACTCTAAAATCATGTCCACCGATCTCCAAGTCCTCAACCACCAAGCCCTAAACTTACCCTCTATTCACACCCAAACCCCAGATGACCAATTCTCCGATTCGATAGCTCGGCCGAGTCGAAATGGCGAGGACGGCAGCGGCAACGAATCTTGCCGAACGCCGACGTCCGAGAAGCATAGGATCCCCGTGGCCCTCCGTTGTCCTCCCGCGCCGAAGAAGCAGAGGGTCTCTCGCTCATCCTCGTGCAAGCGGAAGCTGTCCGAGCTGGATTTCTTCGATATCGTGAACCGCCACGAGGTCGACACTTTCTTCGAGCTGGCCACCCGCCGCCGCCGCCGCCGCCGGAGTTTCCAAAAGGAGACGACCCATTATAGAATGAAGCATGGTGGTTCAACTACCTAAATTCATTGGTGAAATGCATTCATCAGACAGTTTGCAATTTACACATACCACAATACATAAACATATGCAGCTCCTGTCGCTTGATCCCAACATATTCTTTGTTCATTACACCTTGGAGAGAGAGAGAGAGAGAGATCAAACATGGTGTGGAATTATCAATTTTTATTTTCATTTTTGTTTTTGGGTTAGGAATAATAGATATGGTAGATGAAGTTGGTGGTGGGGGAAGATTAAGTGAAGATTGAGAGTGGGGGCTGATTGAGGGAGGATCAATCAAATTATATTTTTATTAGACGTTGGTTAAAGATGGTTGGTCCGTATTCCCCTTTGACAATTCAGTGTTGTTGAGTGCTGGGCACGGCTTTGGGATTGATTCCCACACATTATTTTTATTATTATTTTCATAAAGTCATTATCAATTTTTATCTTTAATTTTCCGTGTTAGAGAGAGACAGGGAGAGACTTTGAATAAGCCCAAGATAGATGGAATGTGCAACATCGTGTGCACTGCTGGATGTGGTGGGCACGATTTGTCTTCTTCGACAGATTCCGACTTTTAATTATTGTCGCAATGTGGAACGTCATGTCCGATCCCCAGACCTTGATCTAATCAAAAAATAAGTTTTTCAGTCCACCGCTGTATGCGGCCTACGTGATAATCACTCCACGTCAACGCTACCGAATAGAAAAATCAAAACGATCGTGTTTGGCCTCATTCCAACTTATTCAATGCCGCAAGATCTTGGAATATCACATGTCCACGACGACTCACACCCACAGAGCTATTTGTACGTTTAAAAAGAAGCGAAAAAAAAAAATCTGAATTTCTCTACAATTATAGCGTGCATCGCATCGCATACTTATATTCTCCATCCATTTATTGATTTAAGTTTTCGGATTGGACTTTCTAATGCTATAGATGAAAAACACAAAAATAAAAAAATAAAATCACGAAAACCCCATAACTAGTAAACATGTGATAAATTTACCCTAAAATAATTTTTTATCACCAAAAACTCTCCAAGCAGGCACGCATGTGACAAATTTGGCCCCATTAATTTTCGTTAAATTGTGTTAATACCATAAAAAAAAAAACCTCCATGCTAGTATACATGTGACAAACGAAGGATAAAAATCCTAAATTGGTACACGGTTGACTGTCACGTGTCATCTAACTTAACAATTTGACGGTAGAATTTAACGAAAACTAATGCAGGGTAAATTGATCATATGTTTACCAATTTAGGATTTTTTGTGGTCAAAAAAATTAATTTCGGGTAAATTTGTAATGGGTTTACCGGTTTGGGGTTTCTCGTCATATTAACCCAAAAATAATAAAAAACAATTTGCCCTAAACTTCCATAAAACCCTACATAATCCTCGGATCGATGTATACATGCATGGATTTCTCTTTCTTGGACTAGAGAGTAACGTGTACTAGCTAGCTTTGGCTTCAATTTCACGTATCTGATCTCTTTTTTAGGGTCTTTTAGACTCCAATGGAAAAAGGGTAGAGTAGCGAACAAGATGGGCTTTAGTAATTAAGCGCACTAAAATCATCGTCTAATGACCGATTCAACTCTCCGAAAGAGAATAATATTGAAGCGAGCTTAAGGAGTACTCCTCTTAAGCGCATCTTAATTTTGACGGAATAAAGAGCATTATCATCACCTTCTTCCTCATAAAGCTGTGACTTCCATTACAGTAGAGAGAGAGAGAGAGAGAGAGAGAGAGAGAGAGAGAGAGAGAGAATGATGCTTTTGCCAAGGGAGGAGTCATCGTCACGGAAAGCATCCAACATGAAGATCGTCGAGATGCGGGTATGAAGAAAACTCCCCTCACACTCCACAAAAAAAGGAGATGAGTGTTATCCCTTCTTACGTAAGTTATATGTGGAAGCTTAATGAGCACATCTAAAAAAAAAAAAAAAGTCATCTGTGGGAGCTTAATGAACACATCTCATTTAGTTTGTGTTTTCTTTTCCCCCTTTCTTCTCAAACTATGTAAAATTTGCTTTTACATGTTCTGTTCTTGAGACCAGGCCCGATCGACCGCCTGGCCGAGCCGGCCCTCACGTCTAACATCGAATCCAAGCTCACCCATCACGGAGGTGTGCACGTTTTCCGGCAAACCGGGCTTTTGATCTTGTGTGTTTTATTTCCGAAACCTGTCATTTTGCTTTTGTGTGAATGGCTAAGTAGGAATCATTGTATATTTCTTGATTCAACGTATCTCTTGTTCGAATTACAACATTTTCCATATAAAGGAGGCTTACGGGGGCCATGTGGCCTTGGGGTCCAAATTACAAAGTTTGCTTCGGACTAGTCATCTGACGAGTGAAGTCTCGCTCGGTGCATGTGGACATTACATTTTGCATATAATCGTATTACAAAATAGATAGGAGATCTCAACCCAAACACCTACGAATAAAGATAATTTTGTAATTTAAGTGACACATCAGCTTACATAAACAAAGCACAACACACAACATATTTTATATCTTAGTTATTCCAAAGATACAGGAACATAAGGCCCATCCTAGTTGTAAAGTCCTGTGCTATAAAAACATTATTGGCTATTTTCTTCATATCTTAAGGTTCCAACAAAAAACTATATGTCTAACGTACTACTAAAGCACAGGCCGAGAGCCTGAAACCCTGCCCTCTCTCTCTCAATTTTCTTAATGCTCGATATTCCCCTTCTTTTGTCCCTTCTTCTGTTCCGCCGGTTGTCCCGTCAATAAGATTCCATCCACAACCCGCCTTGCGCGTGTAAGGATCAGTGTAAATGCGAGAGGGAGTGAAATTTTTCGATTCTTGGAAAGAAAGAACCGTTCATCTGATGCAAGAAAACTGCGAAACCAAAGCCTTTTGCTTCATTAGCTGAACTGAACAGATGCGAGGCTCTGAGCATCCCTTATGGATCCAGCGTCCCCTCATGACGTAGCTGTCCGCTGTAATTGCCGAAAGAAACTGAAGAGAATCGAGGGAAAGTGGAGGAGGGGAAAAGTGAAGTTGAAGCCTGTCCTGTCGAATCTGTACATAGGAATGGATCCGCTTTTTGTCTTGTGAGGTAAGAAGACTGCAAAAAGGTGTGGGGGAGGGATCGAACTTCATGTTCCACGCATTATTAAATACGTGCCTTAGGGAAAAAGCATGCGCCACGTTTCCGTGGTCTTGTCACTTTTTTTTGTCTTCCATTATCTGCAAAGGAATCTTACGATGTTAGTGTTCCCCCGGTAACATGGTTACTTGTCTAGGTTTTCATTGCTTTCCCGACTTAATCTTCTGATTTTCTTGATTAGGTTATTCACTCTTGATCTTGTGGAAAATTTCCTAATAAAGACATGGAATGTTCTCATTTTCTCAAATAAAAAAAGGCCTAAATACATCTTGTTTCGAATGAAGGCATAAAGTAATCATAATTGTTTCAAATAAAGGTTTGACCTTGTAGGTCGGTTAAATATTTCGTCCAAAGAAAATTTTAACCTAAATTTACTTAAAATACATTAAAAATTTAAAAAAATTAAAAGAGAAAAAAATACATGTATGAAGCGTTCCTCTCACTTGTGGTCGCTGTCCCATTGGCGATGGCCGGCAAGGCGGCGACCCTCACTAGAAGCGAGAGAGGGCTGCAACCCTTGCTGCAATCTAGGGGAGGGTCGCGGCCCTCGGCCAAACCTAAGCAATGGCCAACGACCCTCACCTAGATTGGTGTGAGGGGAGTGGCCCTGTCCAAGTTCTAGCCTGCACTAGGACGAGAGAGGGCTGCAACCCTTGCCTGCAATCTAGGGAGCCAAACCTAAGCAATGGCCAACGACCCTCACCTAGATTGGTGTGAGGGGAGTGGCCCTGTCCAAGTTCTAGCTAGGGCTACTAGCCCTCACCTTTGGTTGGTGTGGTTCGTTGGCCATTGCTGCCACTCTACCGGCGATGGAGGCATCGGCCACAAGTGGAGGGCCTGGGTTTTTGCTTATTTGTGTGTTCTTTTCATTTTTTTCCAAAATTTTCTGCCTTTTTTTTTCAATTTGACTTCATGATTTTTTTAACCTAATTTAATTAAGATTTAGTCTAAAAATTAGGATTTAGATCACAATGGTATTGTTTTAGAGATTTAGTTGACTTGCAAGCTCTCACTGGCTACTTGGGAGGCGAAGTTGCCTCGGACAAGTGCTCATTGGTTGTGGGTGAGGCGACTCTCACCCAAATTTGGCAAGGATTGGCCTTGTTGGTGGCAGGTGAGGGTTGCCCAAGTGAGGTAGGCCCTCACTTGTGACTTTCGAGAGTGGCCTTCCCCTCTCCCCTTTGGGCATCGCCTATGGCCGGCCATTGCTTGAGACCGATCACTACAAAAAGGAAAGAAAAACAGAAAAGGAAAAAATAAAAAATGAAAATACCTTTGACCAGTCATAGAGTTAAGGCTTTTTTTTTTAAATTGATATGGCAACTTTAGGCCATTATTTGAAATAAGGTCCACTTCAAACTCTTATTTGAGAAAATGATGATATTTTTGGCTTTTTTTTTCAAACAATGTTTATTTCAAATCTTTATTTGTAAAGATAAAGACACTTCAGATCATTATTTGAATTTTTCCCTAGCTCTTGTATTGTTTTTGAGCTATGCAATCAAATCCATCGCACCACTAGCATGATGGTGAATTGACATGAGACATTGGTGTAGACACTTGACATCGACAAATCATAAGTTGCAAGAAATTTTCTGCTATTGACATCACGTTAACAAGTGCTTTGAAGTCACTCATTAATCGTATTTAATTAGGAAAAACTCAATTTGTAAAGCGTTAATCACACTCATCGAAAAAGAGAAGCTAGTATGTCGAAAATTAAGACATCTTCCAGATTGTTTGCTTAACATTGCCGTAGGAGTACTCTCCAACATCATCAAGGATTTTCACATGTATAATCAAAATTAATCTCGTGGATGTCCCTTCCGTTATGAATAATAACACTGCGAGGTGAAAAACCATGGCTTACCCAATTTCAATACGAAGTGAATCGACAAAAACCGAATGGATGCTTGGATCCATCCCACTTGGTTAACATTAAGTACCATTCATGTGTCCTCGGGAACCAGCTGTTTCAAACTCCGCAGGACAGACCTTTATCAGGTTTAGGAAACACACTTCAGCAGCAATGCTTCACCGGATTGAATCCATGCTGACCCGGTTCAAAGGACACAAATTCCGACCAGTGAATCAGTTTTTGCAGCGACCACACTGGCTTTACTCAAACCATGATAAAAAAAACACTTAAAAATACATTTCAGCCACGCCTACCTCGCCGACAGTGAGATTTGGTCCGGTGCGAATAGTCTTCCCCGGTACCTTTCGTCCACTGTTGGTCGCAACCTTCACAGCCCCAGAGCACTTGGAATAAGTAAAATGAGTTTATGGCATTGACTTAAATTCCCAAAATCAATTGGCAAAGCAAAAGGTTTGTAATGGTTAGGGAATTCACTAGCCATCACCGCGTCATAGTTTGCATTACAAACAGTAGTTCCAGTAAATAAGTAACTCAAGATGATCCAGTGGTCTCTGAACGAGTAGTCGACTGCACATTCAATGACCAAAGTGGCAATCCCGGCGTATGATTTCACACTTGGCAATACTGATGAGTGATAACTGAAGAGTCGTCGCAAGACTGGTACTATTCCTGACAATGCCCTACGATGATTAAGGATCGGAATCGCGCTACTTCGTTCCCAAATTGAAGGTTGGCAGGCCATCACACAATCAGTTGAGAATGAAACAGCATTACACTGCCAATGCAAGCCATAACTCAATAGTCAGAGAGATATAGAGAGAGAGCGATTCTGCAAAGAACATCTTTGAACCTCGATCACCATAAAGATGTATAGGAAGTTGAGATACTCAAGAATGTGTGCATGCTTGGTGATCCAAAAAAGGGAATAAAAATGTAAGTACTTGAAAGAAGGACAAAGGAATCAAATACCGTTGCCTGGTGATACTTCAATATTGCCAAAGGACTCCCTTTGCGATAATTATATATCCGAACTCTGCTTATCAAATAAAATACGAGATGTCATATCAAACGTGGTATAGAAGAAAACAAGTACCTACTCAATGCTGGTGGTTTTACCAAGGGCAAATGGACTCCTCATCCAGAACTCAAGCAGCGTAGCATGTGAATACATGTTCCCCGTTAATAATGACCACACAGAGAAATCCTGTCGCAAGTTTAGATGTCAAACCTGTGATCCCAGCCAGCAGTTGCAGCAATTTTGTCATCTGGTCTTATTGATGCGCTGGCAATGCCACCTCGCTCCAAATTAATTTCTGTTTTAGCCACACAGCGTCCCTGAACACACAAGAACAAGCAATTATACTGGAAATAGGACAGAATGGAAATAGTCCACCGTCACACAATAACACATATAACGAAAAAAGAAAAATAGCTGAAAAGGGCCTCAATAAGTTAATCATGATTAACCTAATAAAATCCCTTCTCGTAATAGGATTTTCACCTGCTATTTAGAGACTAAGTGTGCAAAATAGTACCCTTTACAAGCCAGAGAAGTACAAAGAAAAGCTTACTGGATTATCCATCCCACAGATTGCCCTCGCTTATCTAATTCAATGTTCACATCTCCACTGATAAATAATTGCCTTCTACTGAACTCTTGTACATTCTAATAATTTTAATAATACAGGCTTTGACCTATAGCCAGATATATAATTTCAATTCTCCAAAATGTTTGCATTTGTCATTTTTCACAGAAAATTGTCTATTTTGTTTGTGAAAACAAGTCTGAGACAATTTCCAGTAGGAATGGAAATTAAGTTTACCTGTGGACACATATTCCAATAAATTTTCATCTTTGTTTTTTGAGAAAAATGTTGTTCTGAAGTTGCTGGCCCTTAAACTGGAGAGAGGAAAAAGAAGGGGGGGGGGGGGGGGTTTAACTTTATTCCTGAGCTTGTTAAACAAATGTAAATATAGTAAGAATCTCATTTTCAAATACCAAAAAATAAAAGGAGAATTTCCGCTTATCAAAACCCAATTTTCCATTAAACTGTGTCGACAACTTTAAATTCAGCTTGTATCTAGGAAATTTTAAAATCCCAGAACTAATAGGAAGCATAAAAAAATCCCATAAACCACAGGAAGCCTAATAAAACCTAACACAATCTTCTCATAGCCTGTAGACGTCAATACGCCACTGACCAGGTGAATGCAGCTAAAGAAAATTCGGCAGTACATGACATAAGATGAAAACAGGCTGGCGACAACATCAAGCATCTCAACGTGTTTTCTTATTGCCAAACCTCAATGAATTAGTTCTTACACAATCTATGACAATGAGACATAAGTATCACTAAATAGAAAACAAAACTTAGGTAGAAAGAATTATCTTCATAAAGGTAGTTACCAGAGAATGGTCCAAACTGTACCATACGATTTTGTTATCTGCAGCACCAGAGATACCCCACTGTTTGACTGATCTATGCACAGGCTCAGAACTGCACTGTGAACAAAGAATTAACCCGATCTCATCATAAGTGTATTAACGAAATAGAAGCAGAATATATGAACAAAATGCGTATAGGATCATCACCAGGCTCTGAATGGAACTTTACAGAAGTCATTGGAATCTGAGGATTACGTATGTCCCACCACAGCATTGATCCATCCTCATAACTGCAACAAGCACCCTAGAAGCATTGAGGTAAATCACAGAAGCTTCGGAACCAGAAAAAGAAACTCTTCATTTGACAATCAATGGATAAAAGAAACCGAAATTTTCAAATTTCTTTTCAATGTTTACAGGGATGTAAAGCATCTCCATTCTCTACTGCAATCTATTCTTCACCTCGCTCATCCTGATGAAGGGTATAAAAGCAACA
This sequence comes from Psidium friedrichsthalianum, assembly GCA_019149425.1. NCBI lineage: Eukaryota > Viridiplantae > Streptophyta > Magnoliopsida > Myrtales > Myrtaceae > Psidium > Psidium friedrichsthalianum. The sequence continues at coordinate 39,918 of JAGVVM010001156.1, read as the reverse complement.
TGATAAACATCATTGCAAAGGTACCAAAGAGGGTGGTCATACGTCCTATTACACAGCCCAAGTTCAAAAACAGGACAGACTCGTTAATAAACTTCTACATTTACAAAACTTGTCAAGATATCCCAAGAGAAAAGTTACAATTACCAGATTTCATAGGCTGTTCATCTCTCAACAAATATGTGCATTAAAAGAATTAGAAAATTGGTCCAGACAATAACATGGTTATTAGGAAGAATGAGGACATTACCCAGCCAAAACATTGAGGAACCCCTGTGAGCTAGATGGTATAGAGGCTTGAATTGCCATGCACATACCTGCTAAGAAACAATAAATTGTAAGTCAACAATACTTTAAAATATTAAAATGAATCACATGAAAAGAGAAATAAGAAAAAACTAGTTTACTTGCTCTCAGAGTTATAATGAAATTCATAAGTAGACAGATGAACACTGAACCTAAGAATTCAAGCAACTATATGAACCAGGACCTAACATAGTATTGTTGTGACAAGGAAGCTCCTGACAACATTGCAGGTAAGATCTTCTGACCAAAAGAAAAAGGTGCCAGCCAATTGGCCAAGTATTTAGCATTTTAATATGTAGCAAACATATTGTGTTCCACAGGAAGTTGGAAAAAACAAAAACATAGTCCCCTCATGTGTGAGAGGCTGTGTCAAGTGTATGGACCAATTTGAGTAGCACACAATTACCTATGAGATGAACCCTTTGGATTTTTCAGAGGCAGAGAGTAAAATATAAGAAAATCTGTCATGTGCTTTTGACAGTGAGCTTAGGTGATAGCCAACTTCCATTTAGTAATTATTATGTCATATAATTAAGACAGTCAACTGGTAATTAAGGTTTCTGGCTAATCAGACAAATACTTCCAGTTAGTAATCGTTATGTTAAATGATTCCCTCAACAACTGTATGCCTTCTTTAATACTTGGCTTGGATGTGGTAGTACTACCACCCCCCACCCCAACCCCCCCAAAAAAAAGAAAAGGCTTCATGGATGGAAAATAAATACAGATGTATATGAATATTGCCAGATAGCATTTTGTGAACATTCAAGTAAAAAGAACATACACATCAATTGCCAGCTATTCTAAGGAATTAATAATTCAGACAAACTTGGTCAGCAGAAAAATTCAAGAAGCAGTTACACAATAACATAACACGAGCATGCGAGTCTCCCAAAAGAAAAGACAGATGTGAGAATACCTCTTTCTTTAGTTGAGATCCCTTGGCAGGCACCAAGATTGTCTGGAGGTAGTTGAACTGACCTTTGATTACTTCTAAGATCCCAAATTTCAACCTTCTCGATTCACATGAGTAGAAGACCAATAAGAAGGGTGCAATAGGATTGCAGAAATCTGACATAGTTTTCCAAATCAGCAGAAAAGAACCTGTGAAGTCTGCTCCCCTGCTATAGCTATGTAGATGGGTCCTTTAGCACATAAAACCCTTGTCAGCAACCATCGAGGTGAAAGCTAAATCAAATTCGTCCTTATTGTAAATTATGTGCAGCCAAAAAGTTATCTATCCTGCCTTACCCAAAAAAGAAAAGTTATCTATCCTGAATAACTGCTAAACCTCCACGAGAGAAACTGAAGGACAATACGAAGGACAACAGACAGAACTAACAGTCCATGCATAGACAACCGTGTGACACTTGGAAAATGACAGTCGCAAGCTCAACTTATCATGATGCATAGAGAATAAATTGAACTCCATTAGAATGCTCTCTCTGACTCGCCTTAAATCAGGCACGGACATGCTTGTAGTAAATCTAGGTATTTCCTGGAAATGTAACTGAACAAACCTTCAGAGGCATGGGAACACTCTGCTAGACTTCCATCAGCATGTCCTCCACTACCATTTTGGGTTTCTGAATCGGTAGTTTCTCCAACTCCCACGTCTAGGAAACTTGCAGACTCTTCAGCTGGCCTTACACAAGCAGAAGCCTCCTTCACCAATGAAAGCTTGCAAAAGTGATAACAGTTTGCATTGATAGTCAGCAGGGGATTTCTGCCACAAGCAAGAACATGTAACATTTAACTCTGCATACATTGATGAAGAGAAAAGGAGCACCCGTATTAGTACAAACAAGGATGCTAACTATATGCTAAATCTTGCCAGCTAAATGAAGTGCCAGTACAAGTGATTGATTCCTCGAAGCCTGGGCTCAAAGAAACAGTCTCCATCTAAATGGCTAAAGAAGGTTTACTACATCACTTAGCAAGCATTTTAGCATAAACTATCAGTATCAACGGCAATCATTTACACCATCAACTTTCTTAGGCATAACCATCTCCATAACCATCGCCCCTTCATCCATTTCCAATGTGATGTTCCATATAATATGTGTCTGTTCCCTGATGGTAACATTTCCACGATTAAAGCATGCATAATGGCAACCCAATACCTGGACAGGCCACCATCTTCAAGGCCCCAGCACTTAACTGTCCCATCCCTTCCCTGGCTACAATCTCAACAAGACAATCATAACCCAACAATCACTTCAAACGACAAAGATACAAAATTGATGCATCTGCAAAAAGAGAAAGGGAAACCTAAGAACTTTATCAGTTCCAAGTACAGGGCTTGTAGCGACGCAGATGATCCCGTGAGCCGCACTGTGCACCCTGCAATCCATTAACAGAAAACCACCACATACGATTAAAAAAATAAAAAAAATTGCAATTTTTCATGGAAAACTACAAGCAAAGTATTCCCAAAAAAGAAAAAAAAAGAAACTTTGAGGAAGCAACAACCAAGAAGACGAAACGGTCCGTCGCTGAGAGGTGTCCCAAATCCGCAATTCGCCGTCCGAAGCACTGCGATATCAAAAGCCCGTGGAAGGTGTAGAACTCGAAAATTCATTTTCATGGTGGAGATACGAACAGAGAAGCGGGAAAAAGAAACGGGATATGAGAGTTACCCAGTGAAGAGCAAGGGGCGAGAGAAGTGGAAGCAAGCGTCCATAACAGAGGCGCGATGACCGCGAAGCACCGCGACGGGGTCGGGCGGAGGTCGTTTGCTCATCGACGGCGGCGGCGGCGGGCTATCGTCAATGTCGGAATTAAAATTGACGGCTCTGCTCGGTGAATGATCAGCTTGCTGAGTGAAGCAAACTGTTTACAGGACCAGAGAACCGTAGGAAGAAGAAAAAGAGAAAACCTCCCGACTGATTAGTCAAGTACTGATCTTGAGCACAAAACAGAGAAATTACACCAGAGAAACCACCATGACTGAGGTTCCTTTGTTAAAATTTTTTCATCCTCGAAGTTTTTGAGAATTAAATTATTATTCATAATAAATATATTTTTATTAACTAATTATTTTAATCTATGCAAATGATTTTTTTTAAATAAATATTTTTCAAATCATTTATTTCCTACGAAATAAATGGAGCTTAAATGGATCTCCTAAACGATGTCATTATAATAGGCAAGATTTTTTAAAAAGTTAAGATTGTAAAATATATTAAAATGTGCTAATTTTGCTTAAAGAATCGCAAATCTGCTACAGTCACCTCGATATTTGCCACAAATATATTAATTTTGAATTGTTTGTGACATGAATAAATTTGAGGTAATGTAGTACGACTGTATCAATTTGAGATTTCTTATAACATAAAAATTAGATTGAGATGAATGTAACACGAATGTACCGGTTCAGGATTTTAGTCGTATACATCCTTTTTTTTTTTTACCTGAAAATTATTTTTAAGCAGCCTTACATTAGTTAGTGAAAATAGACAAGGAGAGAAATTACACACATTTAATATTCAAAATAGTTTCGATAAAAAAAAATATTTGAAATAGCAAATATAATACACCTCACTTTCCTAGGTATTCTCTCTTTAAACAAGCAATTTTTCATTCGGTTCAGGATTTTAGTGGTATGCATCCTTTTTTTTTTACGTCAAAATTATTTTTAAGCAGCCTTACATTAGTTAGTGAAAATAGACAAGGAGAGAAACTACACACATTTAATATTTAAAATAGTTTTGATAAAAAAAATATTTGAAATAGCAAATATAATACACCTTACTTTCCTAGGTACTCTCTCTTTAAACAAGCAATTTTTCATTCATGCAATCAAATCAACGGACAAAAAATTACCAAAAAATCTTAAATTTGTTGCACCTATACCAAATCAATACTATGCTTTTTAATTTGACCAACTTAATCCTAAACTTTTTGACGATTTATCAATTTAGTCATTCTAGCTAATTTGGGTTGAAAATCACTAATTGACATTCTATGTAGTACAATCGACGTTGACATGAATAGTATTTGCAATTTTTAATATTTATTTGAATTTTCTTGCTTTTTTTTTTTCCCATCTTCCACTTGCCCATAGATAGGCTCGCCTTGCCAAAGGCTGACAAGGGTCAACCTTGTTGGATCTCAGCAAGATGACCCAACCCTCACAGGATCTAGGGAGGGCGAGCCTCGCTTGAGATTGGGTAGCTTGGTAAGGTCACCTCGTAGAAGCCGGCGAGGTCGACCCTCACCTATGGTGGTCTTTAGCCATCACCGAGGTCTAGCGACCGATGGAGGAAGAAGGAAAAATAAAAATAAAATAAAGAACAAGAATTTGTAAAAAAAATTAATTTTTTCTTAAATTTTGTCCATGTCAATATTGGCCGTGACACCTAGAAAGGCCGGTGTTCACTTTAGTAATTTCCTTCCAAAATTGATTGGGATGATTAAAGTGGCAAATCACAAAGGTTGCATTTGGTGGTCCTGATTTAAATTCGGATAGGATAACAAATTATTCTATCCAGTGTTTGGCAATGTCCTCCAGACCGGATAAACCTAGATAAAATGCCGGGTAAGAAATTTGAGGGAGGGGATGGAATAAACCCGGATTGGAGATAAATTTTTCTTTTTTACAAATAACTTTTTTTTTGGTCGAAATTTTCACAAATAACTTAACATACCCTCTTTTCCAGCGCAGGATCCCCTGGATTACTAAAAGATCTGCTCATAAGAACTCCACAGGTTTTTTTTTTCGAAAAGAGAAAAAAGAACTCAACAGTTTTTTTTTTGTTCGAAAAAAACTCGACAGGCTTAGAGTTGTAGTTCATCCAAAGCTTACTGGAACTAGAACGGACAAAATTTAGATAGAGTAGAACTGGAATCAAACTCCGGGAGTTGTTGGAATAGAATGATTTCGAGAGTCCAGATTGGAAAGTGGCCTTCTCTCGGCTTACAAACAGAAATCCATGGAAAGAGGTACCTTTACATTTGAAGAGGGGCACATTGGAATACGAGGTACTGCAAAAGGAATTTCCTCACATGGGGTTTTCTCAATCAATAGTCTAAAAAAAAACTCTATTTATAATATAGCATGCAGTTGAAACAACTTTTGTCCAGGAATGGGAGGGAAGTTTTATTTTTATTAAAAGAGTTCGAGCCATTTGTTGTAAAGATCTTTTTTTTTCAACTACTCCATTTTTTCAGGAGAATAAAGAAAATAGAAATTACATTGAAAATCATTTTGATCACAAAAATCTACAAAGATTTGGTTTTCAAATTCTCCCTCATAATATGTTTTGATGCTAGAAAGGAAATGGCGTTTTTCATTTGGAACTTTCTTTGTAAAACTTTCAAAATATGAGAATGCATCATTTTTATGAGAAAGAAAGAAAACCAAAGTAAATCTAGTATAATCATCTACTATTACCAGTCGATTTCTTTGACCTCCAATGGTTTGGCTTTGAATAGGTCTAAACACATCCATATGTAGAAGCTACAAAGCATGATTGATGGAAACTTGATTTATAGATTTTAAAGAATTTCTTGCTTGTTTCTCAAGAGTGCAAGCGCAACATAAGTTTTTCGTCTTGAATTTAACATTTGGAAATCCTTTCACAAGCCTTTTAGATGTGAGTTTTGAGACTTGCTTGTAGCTTATGTGTCCCAGCTATTTGTGTCAAAGTTCTGACTCATCTTTGATGGATACTAGACATTTGAGATCCTCAAATGATGTATCTAGAAGATACATGTTTTCATGTTTACACGCCTCGTGAAAGACTGCTTGTTATCCTGGCTAATTCCTGAACATTTATCTTCCGCAAAATAGATTTTATATCCAATATCATACAATTGGCTTGTATTAATAAGATTGTAATTTAAACCCTTAATCAAAGACGCGTCATTGATGAAGAGGTTGTCAATCTTCACGGTTCCTTTGCCAACAATTTTTCCTTTATTATTGCCGCCAAAGGAAACACTTCCACATCAAATTTTGTAAGATTGATAAATCTCTTTGTGTCCCTAATCATATTTCTCGAACATCTACTATCAAGTACTGTTTATTTCTTCTCTTAATTTGTACCTGCATAGATCAAAAACATACAAGCTTCTTTGGTACCCAAATTTGTTTGAATCCTTTGAGATTAGAGGATTTTGCAAATCTCAAAATATCTTGAGTGGATCTCCAAACCATAGGACAATAATTAATGAAGTGATTTTGATCACGACATTTTGAACATCTAGAGAAACTTTGCCCTTAGATTTTATAAATTGCTTATGAAAATGATTTCTATATGCACGTTTTGAAGGTCTTCTTTTGAGTCTTTTTTTCACTTTTGAAAAATTATTTTTCAAATCATTTTCCATTTGAAGACCAAGTCCAGAGCTCTTGTAGTATGAAACTTGTATAAAAAGATTATGCTCTAAGGTTTTTGAACCAAAGAAAACCTTTTTATTAACATCAGAAATTTCTTTTTTCAAAGATATATTTTCCTTTTTAAAAGATCATTCTCTTTTGGTAAAAGCTCATTTATCTTTGAAACCAATTCAGATTTGTCTTTGATTTGAGAAAACTCGCTTTGAAGAATTTTTTTTTTTTGAGAAACGTCACTTTGTTTTAAACATGGGTCTTTTTTTTCAATTCTAAAATCCTTTTAAGAGTAGTTTTCTAATATGAGCACAATTCATCAATATATTTAGATACCTTAGAAGAAATACCAAAGTGAGTTACCTTGGATTCTTCATTAGAGTTTGAATTAGCCATGAGATAGAAGTGGGTATGGTCCTCATCACTTTCACATTCTGTATCACTCCAGGTTTCTATTTTTAAAGTTTTCTTGGACTTTTCATCCTGTCCTTTCTTTTTCAAAAGAGGGCAGTTAGATTTGATGTGTCCTTTCTTTTTACACTTAAAGCAAATCATGTCTTTGCTTTCTTCTTCATTTTCACTGGATGATTTTTCTCTAATTCTGTCACTTGAAATCTCTTTCGCCTTTGAAATTTTTGCCTTTCTTTGCCATTCTTATGAACCTCTTGACCATGAGTGTTAGTTCCTCATCATCTTCATCCTCAATGCGATATCAGAATCAGTATTAGATTTCAAAGCAATTGATTTCTTATTTTTTGAATGTGATTCTTCATTGATTCTTCCATTCTCATAGGATTAAAGAGTTCCAATGTCCATGGATAATGGCATGAACTTCTGAGTCTCTCGGATGGATGTTTTGATGTTATCTCATTCCTTTATGAGTCCTCTCAGAAGCTTGTTAACTCTCATTGGGCCAGACACTGGTTGCCCGTGGTATGTAAGGCCATTCATTATTTCAGTGAATCTATCAAACATCTATTTCACTGTTTCGTTGGGCTTCATTTTGAATGCTTTGTATTGGTCGAGTGGAACATTGATTTTGGTCTCCTTTAACCTTGTCCGTTCCCTCATAGGTTACATGAAGTTTGTCCCTTATGGCTTTTGAAGAAGAACAAATTGCAATTCATTTATATTCAGTGGAAGCTAATGTACTATAAAATAAATAAATAACTTTAGCATCTAGTGCATCTCTTTTGCCAATTCGGTTGCAAATAGAGTTGTAGTGGGAGTAATGTTGTTGTTTATTGGTGTTTTTGTTTATTAGTATTGTTGTCCCTTGCATTTGAATTTGCATCACTTATTCTATTTGTAATGGGATCAACGCTCTTTGTACAACATCTCATATTTGTGGATCTTAGCATTTGAGGAATGCCTTGAATTTATTTTGCCAATTGCCATAATCCTTCCCATCGAAGTTGGTGGCTTGTTGTTGCTTCCTCCTTCAATCCAAGTTGGAACAAAATTGTTAGCCATAGAGATCGTTAGCTTAAAAGTAATAACATCTCAAAAAATAAGAGCACAAGGTTCTGACACCAATTATTGGTATTAGTGTTATCATCTAAAGGGGGTGAATAGGTGGTTTCAAAGAAATTTAGAAATCAATGCGAAATTTAAATGGATAAGTTCAAAGCTTAGTTTAGACGATGATCGCTAACAAGATCTGAGGTGTTCTCATATTCGATGGCATGCACAATCCAACTATCACAGTATAATAACAAAGATTTTAAGGGATAGAGAGATTTGCACAGAGAGTTTATATTGGTTCGGCTTTGTTCAAGCTTACGTTCACTTTTTCATGCCGGCAACCAATCAGCTAGATTCTACGAGTGAATTTCCTATCTAACACTCACACACTTGAAAGCACTCTTCTAAGTATATCAATAGTATATGATAGATGTGAAACTCTTCATCTTGGAATTTAAGATTCTGCTCTCTTGTGTGTTCGCTCTTCAATCTTGAGGTCTCCTTTTATAGTTCTCCATCTCCAACTGCCTGTTGCAAGATCACCAGAGAATCACTCTCCAAACTTCTTGTTTGGATGAGGTTGTATACAAAGAATTTCGTAACCGTTAAGATCAACCAAAAAAAGAATCTCCCGTTAGATAAATTGTCCATACAATCATAATCTTGGGTTTCCATAGATAAAGTTCTTCAATAAATGAGCCATTCCCATCTTTCTTAATCCATTTCCTTGATTGATCTTCATGATTGATAATCTTCAAGAACGAATCTAACTTTATATGCGATGCATAAAATTACTCTAAAATGCAATGGCATAAATTAAATACAACTCTAAAAATTCAAATGATATGACATAAAATGACGTGGTAAAAAATGACACGACACAAAATGACATGGCAAAGATGACGTGGCATAAAATATGACATGTCGATAATGACGTAGTATAGATGACATAGCAAACATGACGTGGCAAATATGCCATGATGATGTGGCATATGCGAATATGACATACGGATGTGGACATGACATGCAAATATGACATGCGAACATAGACATACGGATACGACGTGAGTACGCGTTCAGTAACAGATATATCACAAAGAACAGTCAAAGAAGTCTATAATTTCACAAACAAGTTCGATAATATAATGTAATGAAAAGATGCAATATAAAAAGCAGTAAATAAAGATAAGCATTAAATTCCCTGAAGCCGAAAAGAGAGAGTGAGTTAATGACTTTTGTGCAGTGCTATGACCTCCAGCAGGTGGCTCGGCCTACCGATTCTGGAGTTTGATAATGCGGAAATCAAAATACAAAAGATGAAATATAGGAGATCTTTACACCACCAAGTAGGAGGTAGAGCCTACTGCAATCTGAGGTTCGGATCTTCTAAGCGAAAAATGCAGAAAATTACAATAAATAAAGATAAGTATTAAAATTCCCGGAGGCCAAAAAGAGAGAGTGAGTTAACAACTTATGTGCAGTGTTATGACCTCCAGTAGGTGGCTTGGCCTACCGATTCTAGGGTATGATAATGTGGAAATCAAAATACAAAAGATGGAATACAAGAGATCTTTACACTACCATGTAGGAGGCAGAGCCTACCGTAATCTGGGGTTCGGATCTTTTAAGCGAAAAATGCAGAAAATTATAATACGAATACGACATGTGGATACGGAGACATACGAATACGACATGGCATAATCGAAATCCAAATCAATCCATTTAGATAACGAAATTCTTGAAGATTCGACTCTCGTGCCGTCCTCGAGTGACAAAGCCCAGATGGCCACTTTCGGCATTGCTTCATCTTTTTGCTTCATTGATCATTTGCCACTGATACGAAGCTGTTGCCCAACATAAAACATAGTGAAAGTCAGTGTAGAAAATATGTGCTAATTTGCATTTAAACCAAAATAATGAAAAGAACACTTATCTTCAAATCTGGGATGAATTCACTGCAGTTGGAGCTCAATTTAGTACTAGCTTAAACCTCACTGTTTTGGGTCTAATGGTGGCAATTGCAGATTCAGGGCATGCATCAAGTGGCGAGGAATTAATGGCACCAGCAAGGGGCTCAGAGAAGGATTGAAAATTCGAGGTAGTGGGTCGTGAAGCAACTGACTTCACGATCACTACACTATCCGTCTCTTTTGTGTCGATCTTTGATTAGTGGATTACTTCGTTACCTTTTTTTCTTGGCTTAGGTGGGAAGTACTATTCCCTTCCTAGACGCAATCATCTTGGAAGATGACACTATGCTCTACAATAACTCGAGGAGGTTTGCGCCTTCCAACCAAATATACTTTCCTTATAGAGCTTTCCAATTCCAAAGATTGATTTCCAAGTTCGAATTGCCAGACCGGAATAGCTTGTGGATCACCGATTAGGACTGCTTGACCAATGGGACTTGCAAATTCATGCCTTCTGGATAGACAGGTTCGGCAAGGGGTTCTCACGGTAAGGACTCGCATGGCACAGTTCGCGGGTCACGGCTGGTTCGAGATGGCCCTCGAGATCGTTTGATGAAAACCTACAAAAATAGGAATCAGTCGAGCTAACCTCCGTGGTAACTTAGCAGCTCGACTTCTCTTCCCTACTTCGTGAAAGCGATGTCCTCATGAGGAAAATAGACCAATCTATATCCAAGTCTCCGTTGAGCTTATGAATATTGCGGTGGTGGACTTGTCCCTCAACTAAGAACTTTTTGGGGACGTGCTTGCTTCCTTCCTCCAATCATTCTTCATGCAATACCCATTAAAGAACTTCCATTGTGTATGAGGGGTATTCTGGCATCTGTTGCTCGTGGAGTGTTGATGGAAAAACGCCAAGGACCGAGATCTAGCAATAGGATGGTTCAGAGTACTGCTTCGACGTCAGAGAAGGACCATTACAGCGACTAAATCAGGGGTGGTATCGCACTGTCGAAACTGATGTCGGGATACAGTAGATTGTTTGGGCAGTGCGGTCACGTTGGCTTGTCTCAAGTGGTTCGTCGCAGTGGCTGATAAGGGCATCGGATGATCGCAGGGACACCAAGTAGCAGGACTGATCTATCTCGGGACTTCAAGGACAGCAACTATGGGTGATCGTCAGAGCACGGGGAGGACGCAGGTCACCTGTGTGGCTGGTTTAACTCGTGGTGGTCACCAAAGACATAACTCTGCTGTGGATGGTCGTTGACGAGAAATGATATCCTCCACCTTCTTTTAGCTTTCATCGAAGAATTTGCTCCCAAAGAACGACTCCCCCCCCCGGACGTGCAGAATTCTTATTCTTATCGCTCTTAGTCTGATCTTTTTCTCTTTTGGTCTTTTTCACCGAAAGCATTTGTCCTCTACTCATTCCCTTTTGTTTCTTTTCTTTTTGCTTTCCATCATGCTACCGGCCAAGTTTCTTTTCCACCTCTTTTTTTTTTGTCGTGTCTCTGTTCTGGGTGAAGACACTAGCTGCCAGCCCATAGCTCGTGTTGTTTGCCCTTTGAATCACCTCCTTGAGGTCCTTGAATTTTAAAATGGACTGCATGGGACCAAAAATCCCTTCCTTAACAATCACTTCAGGAATCTCAAGCAATAAACGTGATTGTTCTTCACGAGTCTAGAGCAGCTTCCTCCTCTCTACATTTTTTTGCTTTTTTCCTCTCGTTGGAACCATTCCATTTTTTTTTTGTGTGTAGCCCCAAACCTTTCTCCATTACAATTCGCTTATTCTGTGGAACGAAGTGGACTCCCCACCAAAACTTGTAAAGCCGGTGAAATTCTGAAAGACGGCAATTGATGATTTGCCAATGGTCTCGCATGTTCATGGATTAAACCTATCGGTTCGCTATGGGCCAAGCACGTAGGAACACTTGAATGACTTGGAGGAAGCTGAGGATGAAGATGATGAAGATGTTGATGGTGACGGTGAAGCAATCAAGAGTTGATCAATGGTGGTGCTTGTGGTGCAACGTCGTCACCAACAAAGAATAGACTTTCCAAATTCGAGAAGGGCCTTCTGCTCAACTCCCTCAAACGAGAGTCCAAGAAGAGGAGTGGCTCCATGTTTCTCTCAAGTGCGCCATGAGAAAACTCAAGATAGTGCCTCCTATAAGTGCAAACTTGACCACAAGTGAAATCGAAACTTGGCTTCTAACAGGTTTGCTTCTTGGGGCACACCTCAGGCTCGTGGTCCAAAAGAGGCTACTTGTATAGCTCGTAATTACCAATTCTAAGGAGAGGGAATGACACAGTTGTGGCCTTGAACTTCTGAAGCTTGAGCGTTTCACATGTTCGACGATGGACTTGTGGCAAGGACTCGACAGTTCTGCTGAAAGTGCCCTGTGCATGTGCATGTGGTGTCGCAACCGCTAGCTGAGCACTCTGGTGATCAGAGGCCTGCGCATTGTCATTAATATGTGCAGAAACACTCGGACGACCATGACCATCATTCGAAGGTTTTCCCATTGAGTTATGAACATTATTCAGAAAAGCCCCTGTCGTAAAGAGTTTCGTATTTGATGGACATACTGCATCACTCCAAAAGATCGGAAAGTTTTCTTGGCCGCCATTACTCGTCATGTTTTCTTGTCAATGACCTAGAAGAAAACTACTCAGGAGCTTGTCAAACAATGAGAAGTACGAGGGAAAGAATAATTATGCAGGATGAAGTAACGTCCATGTGGAGTGAGCCTTGGGGTGCAATGATTTTTTTTTTCACCCTGCTTTCTCTTCTTTTTCTAGAGTCTCATTCAAAGTAAATAATTGTTTCCTTTGAATTTCTCTATTCTAGTTCTCCAGAAGCTATCGGCACCTAAAGTTTGCATCCTCAAATTTGACAGAAGACGCGGTACATGTCTCCCACCTTCTAGCTAGGAACGATACTCTGCTTCAGCCCTTCTCTTTTACCTTGAATAATTTCAATTACTGTCATTATGCACTGAAACTTCTAGATTCACAGAGGGAATAGCGTTTGACCAAAGATATACATGACTAGCATCCCTAGATGCATGCTACATTGTCCAAGAAGCAGTTTTCCTGTGGCAAGATTGCGATACGGTGACCTGTATAGTGACATGTTGTCAATCGAGTCTAACTTGTTGGAGATGATTGCTTTAGCTTCGCTATGCTTTTCTTCTTCAATGCTACCTACGATGCCGTTTTAGGCAACAAGAACAGTTAAGGAATGCTCAGCAAAGAGAGCACATAAATGAACGAAATCAATCGATAAGGATTTCCATCAAGCAAATGCAATCGGAAGCATCGTTCGTGCAGTCTAAATGAATCATTGTTCCCTTGCAGTTTTGCCGCATGAGGCTCCTTAGCGATGGTGCTGATGTTTGCCCCCCCACCAATGGATTCAGAATGATGAAAGCTATAGGGTAGAGGTCTTGGATTTTCATGGGTGTCCCTACACAAAGTTTAATTTCATTTTTTGTTGACTTAGGGGCTAAATTGAAAAATGCAAAATTCAATTAAGGCCCTTTCCCTTACCAAAAAAAAAAAAAAAAACTAAGGCCCTTTTGCAAAAATGAGTCATTCCGGGTATAATTGGGACAAGATGAAAATTTGGATTATTAGAGGACAATGTCACAACTCCTAAAAGTGAAAAATAAAAATAAATTGACTTAAATTGGATTTTTTTAGGCCGATGCAAGATTATGCTCGTGAAGGAACACATGACCTAGAATTGGATGTTTTTGAATTTGTGATGGCCAACATGAAAAGGGATTTAAAAGAAAAATTTTGACTATTTTTGTGTATTTTTGTGACCTCAAATGTTATTTTTCCCGAATTTTTAATTATTTTTGTATTTTTCGAAAATATTAAAAAATACGAAAAATATGAAAAATCACTTTTATTCAAAATTGGTTTCCTAGACTTGGCTAAGGCTTCGAAAGTTGATTTTGTAATTTTATGAATTTTCATAGATTTTCTATTAATTTTTTAAAAAGAAAAGGTGATTAAAAATCAGGTGTCAACACTAACCCTGCAAGGGCAAAGAGAAGGTGACGTGGCAGATAACTCAATAAGAAGCTGAGGCAGTGCCATGTGTCGTGCGATGAAACACTAATGCAGTAGAAAATTATAATGTGTCAGACAACACTAACGTGGCAAGTACATGTCAATACCTACCGACAACATGTTGATTAGTTGTTGACACAGTGGTTAATAGTGATGTGGTGATCAACATAGACGTGGCATCAGCCGGGGGAAAATGGTTGATTGCATGCTGACATGGCGACGATATGTCAGAATCTGATGATATCGTTACTGACATCATCTGGCTTGCATCAACAGGAATTGTCAAGGTTGTGACAGGCAGGTGAGAATGATAAAGAGGCATTGAAGAATAATCAGGATAAATACACTGCAAGTGCCATAACTTTTGTACGGCGCTCACTTAAGTGCCATAACTTTTTTTTTTTCGTTCACTTGAGTGTCATAACTTTTAAAAACTATTCACTTGAGTGCCACTTCAGCTTTTTCGGCTGCCTCGTCAGCTTTTTCGGCTTTCACGTTAGCTTTTTCGACTGCCACATTAGCTTTTCGACTGCTACGTTAGCTTTTCCGGCGTCCACGTAAACGATGACACTCAAGTGATCGATTTTTAAAAGTTATGGCACTCAAGTGAACGAAAAAAAAGGTTATGGCATTTAAGTGAGTGCCGTACAAAAGTTATGATACTTGCAGTGTACTTATCCCAAGATTAATCAGAAAGTAGAGGTGGTGGAGGAGATTGGGATGGGCCATCGTTAGGGGTAATTAATAAGGTAGCAATGCTATTAATGAGAATCACTACTTATCATGATTTCTCAAGATTTTTTTTTTTGCCAAATTTTAACGCGTAAATTTCACATCAAGTTTATAAGTAAAACTAAGGGCATCATTTTCTCATTAATAGCATTGCTACATTCGTGATTTTATCATGTGCTTGCTCCAAATATAATTTTGTAGATCTCCATGCAAAATTGCATGTTTGACATCTAATTGATGAAGCTTCCAACCAAAGCGGTTTGCAATAGCTAATGTCGATCTAAAGATTCCTATCTTAAAGATTGAACTGAAGGTTTGTTCATATATAGCCTAATTTCGGGAACATATTGTACAAATGGCAAATTAGTTATAAACTTTTTTAATTTTTGCTAATTTATTTCTAAACCTTTTATGCGAAATTGAAATGCAGTCATTTTGGCCATTTTTTTGTCAGAAATCATTGACTTGCTGGTATTTCGCCCAAAGGTTTAGGATTACATTGGAAAAATTAAAAAATTTAGGACCGTATTGATACTTGTATAATAGGTTTATGATTAATTGGGCAATTTTCCTGCCCTCGATTATAGTCGTTAGTTATTTTTAGATGCACATTGGGGAAAGAGAAAACATTGACTATTGTACCATGTTAGAAAATCCAGTTCAAAAGCTTAACTTGATAGCTAAAGGGAAATCATATGAATATAAGAATATTTAAGACTTGCCATGAAGAGATGGACAATACTTCAACGCTTTAATGAAAACTTCATGATTGGTAATCTCATTCTTCACAATTAATGGGTCACCCTTCAACTTGTCGTTGTTAATTTCCTATCTTCCTAGGAAAGTTCTCTCTTAATGATAGTTAGTTTTAGAAAATATTATATATTGGGTTCATTACCAATGTTGAAATGCTGAATTTATGAGTTTTTTAATTAACTTTTTGTTGTAATAAGGCTTTTCTAGTTAATTTTTTGCTATGCTTGAGAATTAATTTAATATAGAGCTTCACTAAAACTTAAACCTGTGAAACATGCAGGGATACATCTAATTTGTTTTAAATGTGGTCATTATGGACACGGATCATATGATAGTGGGTCTAAAAGGGATAAAATGGCAGAAGAAATTGGGAATGGGTAACTTTTATACTTGATTCTCGGTTGAGTACACTACAAGTACCAAAACTTGTGCACGACACTTACTTTACTCCCAAAACTTTCAAAACAATTACTTAAGTGCCAAATTTTTTGAAAAACAATCACTTCGTGCTAAAACTTTCAAATGATCACTTTTTTTTTTTGGTAAGGTTCAAAATGATCACTTAAATGCCAATATTTTGAAAAACACTCACTTTAATGCTAACTCTGACAGCCATGTCAGCTCAAATATTAATAAAAAAATAAGCCACGTTGCATTTTCGTCGAGCCCCATCAGCTCAAATTGGAGTTGACACTTAAGTGACCGTTTTGAAAGTTTTGGCACTAAAGTGAGCGTCATATACAAGTTTTGACATTTATAATTTACTTTAGTCCTTGATTCTCCTGCTGTGAAGTGTGAACATAGCAAAATAACGACATATTTAAAGGGAACCCATGTTAAGTTTTGCCCGTGGATGGTTGTGCACAAAACCAAAGGAGATGAAGATGACAAGTGAAAGAAGCGCTAGCTAATAGTCAAAAAATGTTAGGATTCGTGCATAACCACAATATAATAGAGCATAAAAGCGAGGAAGAAAAATTAAGGCACAAAGTTCATTTTGCTTCACCCTTAAACTAGTGACTAGTGCTATATTTAGTAAAGGATTTCATTATAATTAGCACATCACATCTCTCTATTACATCACTCAAATACAAGCAAAAAAGAATATATATATATAGCAATAGATATTCATAGGATCCCGTGCTTGTTTATCAATGGGAGTATGAACCACAAAAAATAAAATAAAATAAAAAAGTTGGAGCCTTAGTTGATGCGGGGTTTCGCTTTGCAGTGCTACCTCAAGCAAACTTCTGCGAAGATTTGAATGATCCTCCTTAGCAAGAGATACATATTCCGAAGGAGGAAACCGCTATGAGAACCAAAGAGAAAAAAGAAAGGTGAGGTTGTTGATTTTGATTCTAAGGGCTTGTTCACAGAAAACGAGAGGTTGGGACTTTCTCATCAAAGTTCTTGCCACTCAAGATAACTTATCTACATTGCCACTTATTCTTTAAATCTGCATCCTAACAAGTAACAACATGGTACTTCCCCTTGTGCATCACTCTATTACAGAGCTCTCTTCAAATCAAAAAATGTGCCGCAAAGTTCGAAAGATGTCCTACGAGCACCACCAAAACCACCTGATAACTGTGTCGAAGGTGAAGAAACTTCGATTTCCTAATTATTCTCCCGCTGAAGCACAATGCTTTTCGAGAGGAATTTAGTTGCTATGGCGTGATGCTTCCTTTACTATGGAGTGGTCCAAGTTGAATCTCAGTCTATTCATGTTCGAGTTATTGAGGATGGTAATAGATCCTAATGGTTATCTGCCATCTATGCCAAACCAGATGAATTAGCTAAAGTACAACTAAGGGAGCATCTCTAGCAAATAGCTCCTACAATAACATAACCTTGGATGCTCACCAGTGATTTTAACAAGGGGTAAGTGCATTAGAAGCCTAAAAGTTGTTACAAAAGTACAATTAAGTTCTAAAACTTTTGAAAAGTGCAAGCAAGTTTCAAAAACTTGTCAAATTGATCCAATTAAGTCCTCCCGTTGATTGCACTTTTCGAAGTTTTAGGACTCGATTGCACTTTCGTAATAAGTTTTAGACTTGATTGCCACTTTTAAAAGTTTTAGGACTTAATTACACTTTTGTAACAAGTTTTATGACTTTATATTTATCCTTTTAACAATGTTGTGTTCTAGAAAAAAAAAGGAAAAAAAAAAAGAGAAGGTGCACAAGACACATGTTATCTGATTGATCTTGCCTGGATGGGAATGAAATTTACGTAGCGTGGGCCCTAATTGAATGGATAGAATCGGGTATTCAAGTGCCTCGACCGAGAGAATTGTGTAATCTCTCTAACGTTCGTTACTCGTCGATGCGAATGTTCAAGTGCTTCCAAGAGTTAGATCTGAGCATCACCCTCTCTTGATTTCTCTGTAACCTGAGAGGACTCCTAAGGTAAATCGGGCTTTCATTTTGAAGCATCTTGGTAAACTCATACTTCTTTCAATGAGTTGGCTCAACTTAATTGGAATGATGAGCTGCTGATTTATGTTGTTCTGTCCCAACTTCTAAAACCTCAAGCAGTGGAATGAAGTGAATTGGAAACATTTTCCGAAGAAAAAACAAATTTTAGCCAAATTAGGAGGCATTGAAAGGCACTTGAGAAAGGTACAAATCTTTTTTTTTTTCAATGAAGGAAATGATCTTTACATGGAAATAACTCCCATATAGCAGTAAAGCAAGACGTGTAGGCGGATGGCTCATCAAGTTCCCATTGAAATAGGATCGACAAAAGAAAAAGCACTTGCCATTCGTTTGAACTACTCATTTTCAAATGATATCCACATTGGTTCTTGTTTGTATATCCTTATTTTTATATTCTATCAACTTCCATTTTGTAAAACGAGGGCATATGATAATCAAAATCGACCTTGAGACAGCGTATGATCGACTTAAGTGGTCCTTCATAGAGGAGACTCTTCACATGTTTAGTGTCTCGATTTTATGGTTCGTTTAATTAGGAATTGGACGAATTGCGAGACCGCAGAAAAATTCTTCCAAGTAGGGGAATCGTCAAGAGACCCTCTTCCACCGCACATTTTGTATTATGCATGGAAAGGTTATCTCGCCTTATCAATGATGCAATAAATGCGAAACGGTGAAGCATTGCCTTTTTGTTTTCGAAAGAGTGGACCGCAAATTTCTCATCCAAGTTTGCCGACGATTTGATATTGATGACAAAGGCTTCGAGAGATCAAATGAATGTCATAGTGCGATGTTTAGGTGATTTTTTCCAACAGATCAGGACAGGTTGCGAGCGAGGCTAAAACAAGAAATTTTCTGTGTAAATAACACTTTTTTGGCGCCAAAACGAAATTTAAGCAAGATTTCTGTTTTGGTGAGCGTGTGGAGCTAGGAAAATGTCTAGGTCCTTTTGATTCATGGAAGAACTTCTTCGAAGCATTTTCAATCCGTATTAGAGAGGACGAATAGAGGCTCAGTGGACGGAAATCTTAAAGTTCCAATTCATGTTTGTCGAGAGTTTCAAAAGAATTGCCGTGCTTTGTATGGGGAGACACAAGTGACCAACGTCGAATTCGCCTTCTGAATTGAGAGTCCATCTACAAGCCTAAGAAATGTGGTGGCCTTGGTTTTAGATCTCTTGAATTGGCTAATTTAAAGATGTACGATGAAGCTAGCATGGGGCCTCAAGACTCAATCCAGTAATCTTTGGGAAAAAGTCTGATTGCTAAATACTTTTCGTAGAGAATTAAAATCCATGCTAGTCCTGGCAACTCCATCTTATGGACGGCTTTCTTCAAACAAAAAATAAAAATAAAAAATATATCTTATGGAAGGCTTTCGACCCAAAAAAAAAAAATCAACATCTTATGGAAGGCGGCTGCGAATGAATAGCCACCTTAGGGAATGAGCTTAATGGAGTAACAAGTCACTTTTCGATACAAATCACTCAAACACTCACAAGAAATATGAAATGCATGATAAAGATAACACATTCACTTAAAACATTACATATATCGACCTGTGACATATCGAGCACATACAAACCTATCAAATTTGGAGTTTTTATTTACGCATTATTTTATCAAGTTTGATTATCTTCACTTATTCAACCCTTCTAGATGATATTCTTAGCAAACAACAAACCTATGTCTAAAAAACACGTCTCACTGCGTGTGTAACATGATAGTTCTTGCATATTTTAGATTGCCCGATTGATTAACTTCTCACCTCTTGTCGTCACACATTCTCAGGGCACCTACGGGGACGGTGCTCTGTTTTTTTCCTTTGTTCTTCTTCATTTGCTTATAGCCAATCCTCAGGCATTGGTCACTGCAAAGGAGAAGATCAGCAGGCTGAGCCCGATGATGCTGACCATGACGCAGACAGTAGTGAATGTGAACTTGCTGTGGCATGAGAGCCGGCCAAGCTTGATCTGGACGATGTCGACCATCGCCAGGAGGAGTAGCAAGCACCCGAGCATGGTCCCATAGATTGACAAATAGAACCCGATGAGGCTCCACCCCTGCGGTAAGCCTTCTGCTTCTCTACTTCCGAGTTGCGGGGGTCCCCGTTTCCCTTCTCTTCTCTGTCAAGGGCATCCTGCTTCTCGGATGTGTAAAGGAAGATCTTGACGGTCTGGCAAGGACGCCAGAAAAGAGAAGCAGCTGAAGGAGACGATCTCATAGAATAACGAGCCTGCTTGCGCTCAGTGGCGACTGTAGTCGCAACTGGGGTCATCCTCGAGGCTCTGAACTTTGACCCGGCTGGGCGCAAAGAGAGGCCGATGAAGACTGCGATAGTGAAGAGGGAGTTGAGGCTCACGACGTCGTCAAGCACCCTCTGGAAGTAGTCCTCTCGTCCGCTTGCACTTCATCTGTAAGATCGTTTGCTGTTCTTGCCGTGGGCAAGAAAGAGAGGGAATATTTGCAGAGAATGAGCTCAGAAAATGAGAGAGGTTGACGGGAGAGAGAGGGAGAGAGAGTTATACCTTTCAGCCATGAGTAAGAAGAAGCTTGAGGTCGGAGAGGAATTTTCCGATGGTTTGTTATCGGAGGATCCATGATATTGTTGGTGCTTATAAGGTATTGATGATGATTGAGAAATGTTGACTCACTTGTTGACTTTGGAGAATAATTTCTTTTTCTTTTTTTTGTTCTTTTTTAATCTGGTAAGGGGTCCAAATTTGGCAATTATGGAACCACTCAAAAATTCAGATTAACGCCTCGGATTTTGGCTTACGAAAGCAAGTAGCAGTGTTGCAAAAAACGAGAAGCATTTAATGTCTCACAAGGCAAAATTTCTCACATCCTATTAGGAAAATCACGAGTGTAAACCAATTGTTGGGATTTTATTTTCACGAATGGTTGTAACAAATACTAAAATTCTCCATTATTCTCAAATGGCAATACGTAGTGTATCTGTTGTGAGTGATTGTTTCTCAGCCATTGTAAGATTATTATATATATATATATATATATATATATATATGTGGCGTAGAGTGATTTGGCTGGACAGTTCCAACTCAAGGCTTTAGTACTTAAACTTAGTAATTATCCAAGGAAGACGCCAATTGCTTCCACGGCACAATCATGCGGTGGACGTGGGACTTCGCGCGGCGAGGGTTCGGGTGTAGAGAGAAGCTTGAGTGCCTGGCCATGGGGGACCAAACAAAAATTAGCAATGCCGTGAAGTCTGGGGAGAGAGAGAGAGAGAGAGATGAAGAGTTGTAAGTCGTATGCTATAAAAAAAACATTATTGCCTGTTCCAAGAAGAACGGTTTGTCTAACATACCGACTAAGGGCCTGCATGGTAACCATTCTGATTCTCTGATTCTGTTCCCTAGAATAGTAAAGAATGAGAATCATGTTTGGTAACGCAAATAATTCTGATTCTGATTCTGTTCCAAGAATCAGTTTTGGAGAATCAGAATCACTTTTAAAGCAAAATCCAGAACAAAAAAAAAAGTTGGTTCTGAAAGAATAATCACTTTTGAGAATCACAAAACAGAATAAAGTCTCACATCTCTCACTTTTTCCTTTTAGTTCTCTCGTCACTTTTCCCTCAACCTAATAAAAATAAAAATAAAAAATTTCGAAAAAAAATTGAAATTTTTTTAAAAAATCACAAAAATTTTAGGAAATTCCTAAAAATAGAAGAAGCTTAGATTAGAGTAGTTTGACCTCATTTTCATAATTTTGAACCTAAATTTCCTAGATTTCATAGATTTCACTCTTCTACAAAAAAATGTCGCAGAAGATGAGGGCATCCAATGTGTGGATGGTAACATATATACTCGTAGCTGTGCGTCACAAAATGTGACCATCTGCACGTGGAGCTGGAGCCAAACACCCACTTGGATTTAGGATAGAAGTTGCAAAATGATAGTGAAGGACTTGTATTTCGTATCAAGGAAGATAATTTGGTTTTTTTTTTCAATGGATAATTTGGTTGTTCGACTGCTATGTTTGTATGTATTTGGACAACGCAACATTTAAAGAAAAAATGAGTTCTTAATATGGGAACGTGTCTCATGCTTTAATCGAACTTCAAATGTCATGCATTAAAATTTGTGTTTCATTTATTATGACACGCTAAAAAAAATAAATGTATTTTAAATTATTTTAGTGTGCATTGGAAATTAGTCTTCAATTTAGAATAAAATTTTACAAAGTAATTACATAATTATTTGACTTAAATGAAAAAAATTAGGAAGAGCAACAGTTTTTCAAAACAGAAATTTTGTGCAGTTATCAAACGCGTTTCCGGTTCTTTAAAACTTATTCAGGAACAGAATCAGAAAAAGTCATTTTAATTAAAATCAGTTTTTCGGAACAGAATGGTTACCATGCAGGCTCTAAAGCACCGGCCGAGAGCTTGAATCCCGACGCTCTCTGCCGATTTTCTTTTGCTCGATATTCCCGTTATTCTGTCACCCCCTCTTAATATTCTTTTGCTCGATCTCCCCGTTTTTCTCTTCCACCGGTTGTCCCATCATCCATCCACAACCCGTCTCGCGCGGGTGAAGTTGAAGCCTGTCCTGTCCTGTCGAATCTGTGCTTAGGAATGGATTCGCTCTCACGTTCCATGCATTATTAAATAAGTGGAAGTAGCCCTTTTTCATGTTCCACGCATTCATGTTCCACGGTTGACAGCCCTTTTTTCCCCTTTCTGTGTTTTATATCCCTCGTGAAAAAAGCATGTGCCGCATTTCCGTCGACTTGTCACTCTTTTGTTATCCATTATCTGCAGAGGAATCTTACAATGTTAGTGTTTCACTGGTAAAATGGTCACTTGTCTTGGCTTTCATTGCTTTCCCGTCTTAATCTTCTGATTTTCTTGATTAGGTTAATCACTCTCGGGAGAAATTCCAAATAAATGTCTAAGGTGTCTTCATTTTCTCAAATAAAAAAGATTTGAATAAATTTTGCTTCAAATAATAGAATGAAGTGGCCATATTTGTTTCAAATAAGATTCCGATCTCGTCGGCCGGCTAAACATTCTAGCTGGTCAAGGAAATTTTCGTCCAAAGATAAATTTAGCCTAAACTTTAGTTAAACTAGATAAAAATTTAAAAATTTTAAAAGAAAAAAATACGTGCGGGAGGTGTCCCTCCCGCTTGTGGTCTCTGACCCACCGAAGATGGCTGGCAGGGTCGCCGGGGACCCTCACTAGAACCGAGAGAGGGCGGTGACCCTCGCTGCAATTTATGGCCAGACCTGAGCAATGGCCAACAACCCTCACCTAGATCAGTGCAAGGGTTGTAGCCCTCACCAAGTTCTAGCAAGGGCGGCTAGTCCTCGCCTTTGGTTGGGAAGGGTCGTTGACCATCGCCACCGCACCACCGGCGAAGGGCCGGTAGCCACAAGCAAAGGGGTTGGGTTTTTGCTTTTTTGTGTTTTCTTCTCTCTTTTTTTTCCAAAATTTTGGCCTTTTTATTGCAATTTGTCCTTTTTATTGCTTTTTATTTTTAACCTAATTTAATTAAGATCTAGTATAAAAATTAGGATTTGTATCAAAATGGCGTCATTTTAGAGCTTTAGTTGACCTACAAGTTCTCGCCGGTTGCTTGGGAGGTGAGGTTGCCTCTCACAAGTGCTCGTTGGCCTTGGGCGAGGCGACTCTCACCCAGATCTGGCAAGGACCGGCCTTGCTTTTGGCAATCGAGGGTTGCCCAAGTGAGGCCGGCCCTCACTTATGGCTTTCAAGGGCGGCCTCTCCCTTCCCTCTCTGGGCATCGCTCATGGTTGGCCATCGCCTGAGACCAACCATTCCGAAAAGGAAAGAAAAAATAGAAAAAAATAAAAATAAAAATAAAGAATGAAATTGCCCTTGACCAGTTAGTGAGCTAAGGTCTTTTTTTGAAATTGATATGGCAACTTCAGGCCGTTAGTTGAAACAAAGTCCACTTCAAGTCCCTATTTGAGAAAATGGTGTCACTTTAGGCTCTATTTTAAAACAATGTTTATTTTAAGTCCTTATTTGGCAAAATAAGAGCACTTTAGGTCATTATTTAGAGTTTTTCCCTAGCTCTTGTATTGTTTTTGAGCTATGCAATCGAATCCATCACACCACTGGCATGACGATGAAGTGACATGTGACGCTGGTGTAGCACTTGACATCGTCAAATCATAAGTTATGAGAAATTTTCTACTATTGACATCACGTTAACAAGTGCTTCGAAGTCACTCATTAACCATATTTAATTAGGAAAAAATCAATTTGTAAAGTGTTAATCACACTCGTTGTGAAAGAGAATAGCTAGTATGTCGAAAGTTAAGACATCTTCCAGATTGTTTGCCTAACAATGCCATAGGTGTACTCTCTAGCATCATCGAGGGTTTTCACGTGTACAATCAAAATTAGTCGCGTAGATGCCCATTTCCTCATGAATAATAATATCGCAAGGTGAAAAACCACGGTTTACCCAATTTGATTACGAAGTGAATCGACAAAAACCGAATGGATGCTTCGACCCGTCAACTTTCTAAATGGATGCTTGCACCTACTAACGCTTGCTTCCACTTCTCTCCACTTCTAAACGGCTAAAGAAGGTTTACTACATCACTTAGCAAGCATTTTAGCATAAATTCTCAGTACAAATGGCATTCATCTATACCATCAACTTTCTAAGGCATAACCATCTCCATAACCATTGCCCCTTCATCCATTTAAAATGTGACGTTGAGTATAATACGTCTGCCCTCATGGTAACTCTACTCTCGCACACTAGAACAAGGGCCGCCTCGACTTAGAATCAGCTAATTACAAGACAAAATCCAGCAACATTTCCACGATGAAAGCATGCATAATGGCGACCCAATACCTGGATAGGCCACCATCTTCAAGGTCCCAGCACTTAACTGTCCCATCCCTTCCCTAGCTACAATCTCAACAAGATAATCATAACCCAACAATCGCTTCAAACTATCGGGGAAAATCCCTTATGATATTTTGAAGATGACAAAATAATCAAAGGTTACTAATGTGTTTGTTGGTTGAGTAGAACTAGGCAAAAAAAAAGCACAAGCCATTATGCAAATAGTGTATTAACAGAACATCCAAAGGTTACGAGTTATCTATCAATGGTGAACAAGGCATTGGGCATAGAGGCGTCTACAAGCTTGAGGTACCTAAGTAGAGGTGAATAAGCCTAGAACGGTAAGTTCAGTAAAACTTGGAAGGACATTGGATAGGTGAATAGCGAGGTAAAGCCGCGATTACCAATACGATTGGAGATCAATATACTACATCTGAATTATACATCTGAAGTTCCGGATATTGCATATGAGAAGAGAAGTTTTTATTGACCTTAGTTGGATGTTCAGACTCAAGGGAAGAGTATCGCATATTTGTTTTTGAAGAGGTTGAATCATGTTATCCAAATTAAGTGAAATGTCAGTTATGTATCTTCGATCGCACCTTTGACTAAAGACTTATATACGAGTATCAGCATGGTTTCTATCAACATCAAACTTAGTATTATCTCTGTTTAGATTCTGAAAACTGGTTTCGTTTATGAGGACTATTTAGAGACAGCGAAGTATTCCGATACAGAAGATTGTTTTTGTTTATGAAGTCTAATTTTGAAGATTGTTCAGAAGCTACAAGATATATTAATTCCAATTTCAGAAGACCCACGCTTGACATATGTTTATTGTTGCTGAGGTATCTATGGAAGTTTGTAATCTTTGATTGACATGATTATTCTATAACATGATTAATAGAATACCCCTAATTAGAAATTACCTTCCATGGGACAAGAAAACCTCCATATTTGAAGAACTCCACTTATAAAAACTGAAGATTGAGTTTTATGGGCAACTGAATCTGAGGGATTCAAATTCAACATCAATGGTCACCAAATCTCCTTATATACAGTCTTGTTCAATCAAGATTGATGGCATCTAATTAGCAAATGGAGAACGATCCTTTGAAGACCTGTCTAATGGCTAGTTTGGGGGGTCAAAGAGTATAAAAGGAGATCCATGGTGCTACTACGGTGTGAGATCAGAATAATCAATTCCAAAGTGCTAGAGTTATTCAGATTCATAGTTGTGCTCATGAGCTTTCTATGACAATTATTGAGAGGCTTTGTAAGAGTAATTGAGAGAGGATAGTGTGATCTATCAAAGAGAGTCTCATCACTTATCGTAATCCTCCATTGATTCATCTAGTGGAATCCAAAGTATCGGTTGTCAGTGTGAGAGAGTGGACGGAGGTTTGATCTAAGCTGAACCATTATAATTGTAATGTGCAATATTCTCTATCTCTAAACTCTTATTATTGTGTTTGATAGAATATTGCATATTGGTGTTCATATCCAAAATCTGCATACCCAGAAATTGCATACTAGTGCTCAGAATCATAAACTGCATATATCCATATTCTGATTCTATGTACATTTTGACTTGATTCCTTTAATTCCACATTTTCTAGTCAAAATTATTGTAAATCACCTATTCACTCCCCTCTAGGTGATATTACTCAATACAACAATTCGTATTAAAGAGGGTTGCTCAATTTTTTGAAGTATTTTTACTTTCGAGTTAACGTTCTATCACATCTAGCAATATTTCTTTAGGATCAGGTGATGCTCAGTTCAACAACAAGCCTCCTTACTTCGATGGAAGGGATTACAATGTTTGGTGCAATAACATGAAGTGGTTCTTCAAGGCTGCAGATAATATGATGTGGGATGTTGTGAATAATGGAGTAAATCCTACGACAACACTAGTCACCACTATAGGAAATGGGAACGATACTTCTGCACCTACTTTGTCAGAAACTGAACGATCCAGAAGACAAGGAATTGAATCTAAAGCTTTTCATTCTCTCTTTTGTGCTTTATCTCTTGCTATATATAACCGTATTGTAGGAGAATGACTCATCTAAAGCCATATGGGATAGACTCCATGTCACATATCAAGGAAATGACAGAGTGAAAGAAATCTCAGTATTTTGTTGAGCGATTATGAAGCTTTCAAGATGAAATCAGAAGAATTGATTGTTGAAATGATTGGCAAGTTTCAAATATTAATTAGTGGTCTGGCTCGGCAAGGTGCTCCTGTCGCTGAACCCATGCAGGTCTGAAAGATCCTTCGATGATTAACAGATGATTGGAACTACATCAAACCATCCAGTCAAGAATGTCAAACAATTAGACCATTATCCATTGACAACCTTGTTGGGACTCTACAGTCGCTCGAGATAGAAGTAGTCAACAAAGAAAAGGATACAAAAGGATAGAAGTCCATTGCTTTAAAATCTAACATTGATTCTAATGATTCAGATTCTGAAGATGATGAAAAGGATGAGGAAGAGCTTGCTCGCATGATAAAGAAGTTCAGAAAAATGGTTAAGAAGGGAAGAAAATTCAAACGGAAAAAGCTATTCAAATGACCTAATCAAAAGAAGACCTTCAGCTATAGAGAAGAAGGTACAGATGTGATTTGTTTTGAATGCAGAAAGAAGGGACACATCAAACCAAATTATCCTTTGCTAATGAAAAGAAAGGCAAGTATGAAAAGTCCAAAAGGGCTTTGAAAGCAGAGATTTGGGGTGATTCTGAATGCGAAGACAGCAATGATGAAGAACTCAAGCATATCTGTTTAATGGCTGAATCTGATTTTGAAGAAGATGAGGTGATTTACTTGAATCCTATTCTCAATGATGAAGATCCTTTTGAAGAGTTATGTGTGGAACCCGAAAATGCTTTGAAGAATATCTCTGAATTGAAAAGGGAAATCTCTAGATTCAGACAGCAAAATTTACGAATGAGAAAAGGGTTGTTGATTTTGAAAAGGAGAATTCCTCTGTTAAGGAAGAGAAAGATATTATACAAAAGGAGAATAATTCTCATAAGGAAGACGTTCAAAAGATTTACAAGAAATTCTCTCTTGGCTCAAAGATGTTAGAGCACATTCTCTCAATACAAATGCCGTACTACAACAAATCTGGTCTTGGCTATGAAGAGGTAAGCGAGATCAGGAATGATTTTTCGAAGGTCAAGGAGTGATTATGGCGTAGAACTTCAATCCAACATTACAGAAATCACTTCGGTAAGCATTTTTTCAAGCCTATTGGATTTCAATATTATAATTGCTTTAACTGTGGTGATCCTAAGCAAAAATATCCACATGATTGGAGGAAATCCAAATTAGTCAATTTGAGATTTGATGCTTTCTCTGACAAAAATGGACCCAAGCTCATTTGGGTAGCAAAGAAAAGCTGAGTTGTTTTTCTTGCGGGGAATAAAAGAGAAGAGAAAGGGAATATGATGTTATTTTGCTTTGTGAACATACTTCATTTATCTAAATTCTCATTGTAATTGTTATTATGCTTTGGTTGATTCATTTTTTTATATGAAGTGTTCAATAATTAGTTGTGCTGGATATATTTCAGAATGAATCGTGTGATGCATCTTTGGTGGTTCGTGAGCGATTGATTGATATCTTGTTGGAGATAATGCAATTTATTTGATTGATGCTCTCTGATCTTATCTTGCTTTGAAAAGTTTTTTTTCAAGAGATATCTTTATGCAGGATATTATGGTTAAGAAAGAATCTTATGCTATCATAATTTGATTTTGACGAGATGTAAAGAGAATGATTGATATCTTTTTTGGGAGAAAGAATTCTGGACTCATTTTATCCTCTTTGATCTTGTCACATTTTGCAAAGATAAAATCTTTTAAAGGAGATATTATTTGAATTAGACGTTATCTTGATATGGCATGTTATATTACATCGTTATGGGGCTACAAAGCGAGAATCTTATGAGATATTATTTGATTGGGCATATTTTTAGAATGATAATATTTCCTTGTATGCCATTAAGGAAAGAATATTTTGGTATCTATAAAATTTCCTTATTTTCTGCTTCTAATGAAAAGGAAGAGTCCAAATCCATGGATACCAATTAGAACACAAGTTCATTGCAGGAAATTTATCAATAGAGAATTTGCGATTAATCTATGCAAATATTGGTGCAATGAAAGAAATCTCTCAAGGAAAAATTAGGAAGGATCATATTTTTCATCAATCGTACATTTGAAACATATACTTTGGTTTGATTCATAAACTGGAGGAAGATGAAGGGATATTTGTTGGATACCCATCAAGAAGCAAAGTGTAACGAGTCTACAACAAAAAAAATCTCGTTATTAAAGAATCTATGAATGTCAAGTTTGAGGAGAATGTTTAGAAATAGATTGTTGAATCTAAAATACTCAAGACATTACCAATGTTCAGATTTCAGAAAAAGCTCAAGTTTTTGAAGGTAAGGTTCTACATATGGTTTAGAAGCAGAGAAAAATTCAGAATCTTGGCGCGTAAAGTCTATTCTTGTAAAGAAATCAGGTATGTCTCTTGATTATCTTTTCAAAATCAATTATATATTGATTGGATATATTTTTTGCAAAATTCCTTATGAAAAATATTTTGGCAACTTCTGATTCAATTATAAGTTCTACAGATCCAATTTTTCAAAATTTCCTTTTACTGCCAAAATTTTATTCTCTAGAAAGGTAAATCGTCGGTTCAAGCATACAAGTTTCTTTGCGAACATCATGAGTGATATATTTTTTATATGCATTTGAGATTCATGCTGAAGAAAAATCCCCTTTGATTTTGAAAGATATCTTTCCAATATTTATATCTATATATATATATATATATATGTATATATATATATATATATATATGGATGTTCTTTCTATATCATAAAAGTATATTTTAGAATTGGCAAGTTTAATCCTCGAATCGAAGGAAGGTATGCACGTGATATTCTAAATATATATATTATATATATATATATTTGCAAAGATCATTATCTCTTCTATAAGAAACTGTAGGTTTGTAAAAGAATCTTTCCATATGAAGTTGAAAAGTTTGTTTAGAATCTGAAGAAAGATGTTTAAAAGTTTGATCTGAATATTGGAGGAAGATTTCGCAATACTTTGGAAGGATCTAAAATTCTCCTCTTCGCTTACAACTCTCGTAAAAATCATTGAAGGCATATCAAAATATATTGATTTGTTGAGTTTATGCAGATTAAATCCGAAGTAAGCTTGACTGAGAAAATTTCTTTCCCGAATCTCAAAAGCAAACAAATGTTGAGAAGTATATTGCCTCTGAACAACCATCAAAGAAAAGACTAATGAGAAGAATGAGGAGTTCCAGACATTTCAGAGACTACTATTGTCACTAATCTGCATATGATTCTTGAGATCCCTGAAGTTCGTATTCAAACTCAAGGAGAGTGCAGAAGAAAGAAAAAATTCGCTTCTCAAGCTCAGGGGGAGTTAGAAAAAGTGTATATCCCTCGACAAACACATTCAAAAAAATTGTCTTGACGACAGGAGAGAAAAGAAAGAAACAAAAAAAGAAGCAAAAAACAAGGGAGAAACCATCTCAAAGAAGCAGCAAATTGAAGGGGAACATTGATCAAGCAAGGGAAAATCCTGTTTAATTTGAGCTCTTTTCAATCCCAATAGTGATAACTATTTAGACAATGGAAAAGCAGGTAAATGTGTTAGAACTTGCCAAGTTCTACGTAATCCAGTTAGTACATCTTCTATTTCCCTTACATTTTTGTCATTACAATCTCTAATCTATATTATTGTTTTATCATGACAAAAGAAAGTGAAATTTATCCATTTTGCTTGATATATGCTCACTAATGTACATGATGATTGATTAAGAACGTGAGCTATTTCACATCTTGATGTTCGTTTCAGCGTGTAAAAGATGTTTTGCATCTGAAGATATATTCTCTACATGATACCCTTTCCATTATTATCGTTTTTTGATTATGAGAAAAGGGGGGAGAGAATGTATGTGCATATGTACTGATTTTTTTTTTTGGTCGGACATATGTGCTGATTGATTATATATACATATGTGTTTATTTGGTGCATAATATTGAGCTACGATTATATTTCTTTATATTATTGTGCTCATCTATCTGCTATCTCCTGTTTACATTATTGATTATCTTAAAGTGGAGATTGCATTACGTGCTTATTATGCCGTGATTTGAATTATTATTTTTTGGCAATAAGCTTATCTCGTTTGCTTTCTCGAGTATACACAATTGAATATATTTGAAACGTGCTTGCACATCTGCATATTCAAATATTGTTTGTCATCGTAAAAAAGGGGGAGATTGTTGGGAAAAGTCCTTATGATATTTTGAAGATGACACAATAATCTCTGAATATGCAGATGTGCAAGCACGTAATGTGATCTCCACTTTAAGACATTTTGCACATCTGCTTATTTAGATATTGTTTTGTCCCAAATCCGCAATTGCCATCCGAAGCACTACTATATCAAAAGCCCATGGAGGGTGTAGAACTCGAAAATCCATTTTCATGGTAGTGATATGAACAGAGACCGGGAAATAAGAAACGAGATGTGAGAGTCACCCAGTGAAGAGCAAGGGGCAAGAGAAGTAGAAGCAAGTGTCCTAATAGAGTCATGATGACCGCGAAGCACTGCAACGGGGTTGGGCGGAGGTCGCTTGTTTATTGTTGGCGTCGGCGGCAGGCTATTGTCACTGTCGAAAGTAAAATTAACGGCTCTGCTCGGTGAATGATCAGCTTGCCGAGTGAAGAAAATTGTTTACTGGACCAGAGAATTGTTGGAAGAAGAAAAAGAAAAAAACCTCACGTTTGATTCGTCAAGTACTGATCTTGAGCAAAAAACCAAAGAAATTACACCAGAGAAACAACCATGACTTAAGGTCTCTTTGGTTAAAATATTTCATGATTTATGAAATTTTTTAAATATAAATTATTATTGATAATCAATATATTACTTATACAAGCGATTATTTTTAAAAAATATTTTTTAAATTATTTATTTTCATGAAATAAACGTAACCTAAATGAATCTCCTAAATGACGTCATTATGAGAAGCAAGATTTAATAAAAATAAACTAAGATAGTAAATATATTAAAATTTACTAATTTTGCTTAAACAGATGCAAATCTGCTATGATCCCTGATTTTGCCTCAATAATCGTCAAAAAGTATACTAATTTGAATTATTTGCGACATGAAGAATAATTTGAGATAAATGTGGGTTGACTTTACCAATTTAAGATTTCTTGTAACATGAAAATTAGATTGAGATGGATATAACAAGAGTGTACCGATTTAGGATTTCAGTGGTATGAATCCTAATTTCCTTACCTCTAAATTATTTTTAAGCAGTCTTACATTAATTTGTTAAAATAGACAAGGAGAAAAAAACACACACATAAAATATTTAAAATAGCAAATATAATACACCTTACTTTCCTAGGTACTCTCTCTTTAACAAGCAATGTTTCATTCATGCAGTCATATACACAGTGTTGCAACCTAAAAATTTAGGGAATTTCCAGGTAATGGATTACTAGATTAATTAAATGAATTAACTAACCTAGCCCAAACTCTCCCAAACTCTCCCAATTCGCAACTTAGGTTTGTGTTCAAATGATTTAGATTTTGGAACCGCCACTAATCTTTTTTGGTAGGTAGATTAGGTACCTAAATAAAGCTTTGGGAAAATACTTATTTTCTGTAAATCAGAGATTTAAGTTCGGGGAACTTCATTATATTAATTTCTCATTAATTAACGCCCTTTCAGTACCATTATTGTGAAGATTTTCTTTTTGAATTGGCAAATTTAATTAATCTCTTGAAAACCAAGGTGCAATTTATTTTGGGATTTTTTTTTTGAAATAATGAATGCAATGTGAATGCAAATACATGAGTGCAATTATTACATGAAACTATATAATGCTATGCATTCTAAACTACATGACAAACATGATGTCGAAAAAAAATTAAGTTAGATGCATGAAAAATATGGATTCTAATGATATGCAAGATAACATGAAGGAAAAAAATGCATGCTAATTTTCGAAAAAAATGTGACATGATGTGAGTTTTAATGCACATAAAACATGAGTTAAAATTTAAAAGTCATGACATGCAAAGAATGCAGATCGACCTATATGACATGAATAACGATGTGTGAATGACAATGATGACATGAATTATGCATGACCGACCCTATATGAAATGCACATGAATGATATTTTTTGGTATTTTCGGATTAAATAAAAGGAAAAAATAAAAGATGGTCCGAAAGTTGATAACAATTAATATAAATTAAGAAAATGATCACTCAAAGTCTAATTTTATATTAAAAGTATATTGACATTTAATTCCATTTTAGACCATGATTAATTTTTTTAAAAAAGAGTCAAATAAAAGTATAATAAACCTTGAGTATCGTACACCTTATGATCTTGAATTTTTTCGATGAATTCGCTCGTACCTAAAGTTTAAGGTCGGAAGGGAATTTATCACGTCATACCCCGAGGGTGGAGTCGGATGATAAATTTAAATAAAATTTGCCGATCCGGTCCCAAAGCTATGAGATGAGACGGACAATTTTCATTTGTACGAATTGACGTCGTACTTCGAGGGTGAAGTCGGGTGGTCATCCATAAAGCACATATCCGAGGGACAAAGGCGCAAGGGAGCATGTACTATAATCAAGGAGTATTTAAAAAATATTTGACTTTAGAGTATAGTATAAAGCGCATGAAATTTTCAGCCAAGTTACGGTAGGTGCCGAAATTTTAAAGAAATGCCACAATATCCAGGTAAGAATTGAGATATGCGAATTATAACCAAGATATGATGCATTTCTTTAAAATTTCGGGTCAAGTACCGCTTAACTTGCTGAAAATTTCATGCGCTTTATACTATACTCTAAAGTCAAAGATTTAAAATACTCCTTGATTATAGTACCATTCTCCCTTGCGCCTTTGTCCCCTCGGATATGTGCTGTCATGGATGACCACCCGACTTCACCCTCGAAGTTACGACGTCATGAGATACCAAATGGAAAAATTGTCCGTCTCATCTCATAGCTTTGGGACCAGATCGGCAAATTTTATTTAAATTTATCATCCGACTCCACTCTCGGGGTATGACTTGAATAAATTCCCTTCCGAACCTTAAACTTTAGGTACGAAGTGATGAATTCATCGAAAAAAAATTCAGATCATAAGGTTGTAGATACCTCAAGGTTTATTATACTTTTATTTGGACTCTTTTTAAAAAAAAATTAACTATGGTCTAAATGGACATAAATGTCAAATACCTTTTAATATAAAATAGACTTTGAGGTGATCATTCTTAAATTTATATTATTGTTATCAACTTTCGGACCATCTTTTATTTTTCCTTTTATTAATCCGAAATACCAAAAAAATACATTATGGCATTTCATTGGGTCGGTCATGCATAATTCATTGTCATCTTGTCATTCACGCCATCGTGTATTATGTCATATAGGTCGATCTGCCATTCTTTGCAATTGGCATGACTTTTTTAAATTTTAACTAATGTTTTTTTGCATTAAAACTCACATCATGTACATTTTTTTCTGAAAATTAGCATGAATTTTTTTTTCCTAATGTTATCTTGCATATCATTAGAATCCATATTTTTCATGCATTAACTGATTTTTTTCGACATTCATTTGTCACGTAGTTTAGAATGCATGAGCATTATATGGTTTATGTAATAATTGCACTCATGTATTTGCATTCACATTGCATCATTATTTCAAAAAAAAAAAAATCCCCAAAATAAATTTTGCACCTGTGGTTTTCAAAGAGATTAATTAAATTTGCCAATTTCAAACAGAAAATCTTCACAATAATGGTACTGAAAGGGCGGTAATTGAGAGAAATTAATCTAATTGGATAAAGTCCCCGAAATTACCTTAATCTTCTGATTTTACCAGAAAATAAAGTATTTTCCCACAAAGCTTTATTTAGGTACCTAATCTACCATACCAAAAAAAGAGGAGGGGAGGGGAAAAAAGAGAAAAGAGGGGAAAAAAAAAAAAGGTATTGAGAAGGGGGGGAAAGAAGTGGGGGAGAGCGGGGGGGAGGAGAGTGAGGGAATGGGAAGGGAAGGAAGAGAATAGGAATAATAGGAAAAGGGAAAAAAAGTAAAGAAAGGGGTTAGGTGGAAAAAAAAAAAGGTGGGTATATGAAGAAATGAATGAAAAATTGGTGGGAAAGAGAGAGTAAATAGGAAAGTAAGGTTATATATTTTGATATTTTAAATTATTTATGTGTGTTTTTTTTCTCCTTTGGTCAATATTTTAAACATTTTACACTCTCCCCTTACTTTACCACCCTGCCCCTCTCTTCCCCTCTCCCCCTCCTTTTCCTCTCCTTCCCCCCCTTCTCTCCTCTCTCTCTCCTTCCCTCTCTTCCTCCTCCTTCTCATTGCTATTCACTCTCATTCCCTCCCCCCTTTCCCCCCTACCTCTCTCTTCCGCTCCTTCTCCCGCCCTCCCCTCTCCCTTCGTCTTCTTCTTCCACCTCTTCTCCTTTCTTCTCCTCTCCTCCCGACGCCAGGCCTCCTCCCCCTCTCCCTCCTCTCCCCCCTCTTCTTCCCCTCCCCTCTCTTCATCAGAACCCCCTCTCGTCACTATCCCTCGCCCTCTTCTCCATAATTCTACTCCCTCATTTTTCACTTCCTTACCCCCCACCTTTTCACCTCCCACATCCTCCCCCCCCACCTCCCCTTTTTTTCATAGCCATGTTTCCCATCTCGTACCCCTCCTCTTCACCGCAACTAAACGTTTCATTCAAGATTTGAGTTTACTCGGTAACGGAAAACTAGGACTTCCATACCCACTGAACAATGCCCCTAAATCCGGCTCCCTACACTCTTCGTTATATCCATCTTCAATCTAATTTTTCATGTTAGTACAAGCAAACATCCTTTAAATTGGGTATAAAGTTACCAACCCCCCCCCCCACATCTATCTCAAACTTATTGCTCTCACTGTCCAAATCAACTTCAAAAATTAGCTATCTTCTTACGATTATTGAGGCAACAATCACGGGCATCATTAGGCAGCAACTTTGCATCTGTTACAGCAAAAACAAAAACAAATTCTTTAGTTATTTTACTTAGTCCCAAAGTCCCTACCCCTCATATCTTTCCAGAGTTCCCCAAGATAGCTTCAGTACAGTCAAGAGTCTCCCAGTCTAACACCGTCTAAAATTTCTAATATATCTGTAACTACTCTTAGTTTACTTTTTCCTATATCTTCTAAATTCGCCTTGGCTTCTCATCAATGACGTCATCTTACGGAGATTCCAATTTAGGTTTACGTGCTTCATTTCCATCGAAATAAAATAATTTTGTTTAACAACAAAATATTTTTTTAAAAATAATCGCTGTTAACGTAACTATATTGCATTATCAATACACATTTATATTTAAACAAAATTTCCATTTAACATCATGAAAAATATTTTAACCAAAGAGGACCCTTAAACGTTACATGGTTGTTCTTCTGGTGTCTCCATGTAATTTGTCTCTTGTTTTTGCCTCAAGACAGTACTCTTGCACTAATCAAACACGTGAGGTGTGTTATGCTTTTTCTCCTCCTACTCCAACAATCTCTACCCTGGTCAGGTAAACAAATTTCCTTCACATCGCGGGCACAGCCTGATCACTTCACCGAGCAGAGAGAGCCCCCGTTTAATTAGTACTCATTTCGACAGTGACAATAGCCCCCTGCCGCCCGCACCGCCAACACAATACAAACAAGCGACCTCCCGCCCCAACCCGGCGAGTGCTTCGCTGGTACATCCACTGACCTCTACTTCCCCATGGAACTTCGGCTCTACTTCTCTTGCCCCCTTGCTCTTCACTCGGGTCCTGGACTCTACATACTCGTTTCTTATTTCCCCGGTCCTCTGTTCACAATATCACTACCCCATGAAAATGGACTAAATTTTCGAGTTCTACACCCTCCAGGGGCTTTTGTCCTATAGTAGGGCTCTCGGAATGGCCAATTGCAGATTTGTGACACCAAAACCACACTATCCCTAAATAAAGCAGATGTGCAAAAACCGTCGTTTAAACTGCGACGGATCACATCACGCTGCCTTTGCACACTCCCTGCACTATTCAGAGATATTCGTGTCATTTTCACCAAAATACTCATAAGTGAATTTCTCCCCCCACACCAAATCCCCCCTTTCTATACGACTGGACCCAAAAAACAACCTATCATGAATATGTACGATGGCAAGCACGTTCAAATCATATTCGAATTGTCGTCCTCACTCCTCGCCATCCGAGAAGCCAAACCGACGATCATAAGCTTATTTGCCAAAAAAAAAATAATTCAAATCCGGCATAATACAAGCACCCATAATGCTACACTCTCCCACTTTAAGATAATTCCCAATAACTGTACAAAGGAGATACGCACGATCCGACTCGAGCACAATAATATAAACCGAAACTCATAACTCCTGTAGCTCAATATTAATGCACCACAAATAAAACATATGACTAATATAATCACAACATCAAGCAACATAATGCCGCACCCAAAAAAAAAACATCCAGTACATATGCCACATACATTCTCTCCCCTTTTCTACACTAATCAAAAAAACGACTAATAAGGACACACCGCATCACCCCACACACCCCCAAAGCGTATCCCATTGTACCCTCCCGAGAATATATCTTCTCAGGCATGCAACAACATCTTTACACACGCTGAAACGAAATCAAAGACGTGAAATATAGCTCACGTTCTTAATTAAAGCATCATTACATTAAGGAGGCACTATATCAAGCAAATACTGGCCATAAATTTCCAATTTCTTTTGTTTTGTCATCGATTAAAAAGCACCATAATACCCCCTCCCCAACAGAAAACCCCACTCTTGCGATTGTATATGACAAAATGTAGGGAAATAGAGAGTGTACTACTGGTATTACGTAGATACTTTGGCAATGTTCTAACATCCACATTTTACCGCATTGTTTACATTGTTTTTTTTTTTTTTTTTTGTCATCTATAAAGAGTTAATCACTATTGGATTGCAAATAGAGCTCAATTTGTTAATACAGGAAGTTTCCCTTGCTGTGATCAATGTTCCCTTCAATTATGCTACGCTTCTTTGAGATGTTCTCCGCCCTGTGAACTTTTGCTTCTCTTTTTTTGTTTCTTCTTTTCTCTCCCTGGTCGTCAAGACAATTATTTCTCGAATGTTGCTTTGTCGAGAGATATACATCTTTTTCTAACTCGCCCATGAATGACTTGAGAATGCGAAAATTTTTTATATTGTCTTCTAGCCATCTCCTTGAGTCTGGAATACGAACTTCAGGGATCTCAAGAATCATAGCAGATTAGTGGGACAATAGTAGTCTTCTGAAATGTCTGGAAACTCCTCATTCTTACTAATAGTGTTTTCTTTGATGTGTTTTCAGAAGCGCAATATACTCTCTCAACAGCATTTGTTTGCTTTTGAGATTCGCGAGAAAGAAATTTTCTTCAGTATCAAGCCATTACTTACGGATGTTATCTGCATAAACCACAAATCAATTATATTTTGATATGCTCTATACAATGATTTACGAGAGATGTAAGGAAGATGGGAGATTTTTAGATCCGTCCAAAGTATGCGAAACCTTCCTCCCAATATTCAGGATCAAACTTTTGAAACATTACACTTTCTTCAGCAATTCTAAACAAACTTTTTCAACTTCATGTGCGAAGATTCTTTTACAAGACTGAACAGTTTCTTTATATGAAGCTAAAGATCAATGATCTGGTTCGCAAAATTAATTATATCTAAATATTATATATATATTTAGAGAATATCCACGTGCATACCTTCATTCGAGTCTGAGGAGTTAACCACTATTATCGATCTGCCAATATAATAATTAATACTACTGTATGCCTATAGAAAGAATCCATCATATAGATATATATATATCATATATACATATATAGAAGTTATATATTAGCATATAAGAATATTGGAAAGTAGTAACTTATCAAAATCAATAGTGGATTTGTAATTCAGACCTCAATGAAATCGTCAAAAAGAAATCTAGACACTAATCCAGAGAACTATAAAAATATATCACTTCATGATAGTCGCAAAGATAACTTCGTATGCTGAACGGACGAGTTTAACCTTCTCATGAGAGTAAAATCTTTTTGCCCGCAGTCAAAGGATAATCATTGAAAATTGAAGGCTCTGATTTAAGAACTTATAATGAATCAGAAGTATGCCAAAATATATTTTCTATAAGAGACTATTTTTGCAAAAAATATATGCAATCAATATATAATTGCATTTGAAAGATATCAGAGACTATACATGATTCTTCTACAGATAGATTTACGCGCCAAGATTCTGAATTTTTCTAATGACTCGTAAACCATAGGACTAGAACTCTTACCTATCAATAAACGATTAGATGCTGTTTACTGTAAATCGAACATGGTAATGTCGTAGAGTATTTTAGATTCAACAATACATCATTTGCTAAACATGTCTCCTCAATCCTGACATTCATAGATTTCTTCAATAAACGAAGAATTTTTTTTTTAAGTTTAAGAACTCGTTCACACTACGCTAATGTTGATTAGTATCAACAAAATAATCGCCTCATCTTTTACCAGTTCATGACTCAACCAAAGTATATCTTTAAAATTAGTACTATTGATGAATAAAATAATGTCCTTGCTCAATTTTTCTTGAGAGATTTCTTAAGTAGCACCAATATTTGCCTATAAGCATAATCGCAAATTCTCATTAGATAGTTCCTGCAATGAAACTATGTGTTATAATGAGTAAATCCATGGATTGGACTAGCTTCCTTTAACATGTAGAGACAGACATAATAAGGAAGTTATAGACGACCAAAATATTCTATTACCGTTAATGATACAGGAATAGATATAATCATGTCTAAAATATAGCCCTATCAAAATAATCTCA
>JAGVVM010001155.1:0-11214 GCA_019149425.1 Psidium friedrichsthalianum | reverse complement strand
AAAGACATGTGGATAAGAAGACATACGAATACGACATGGCATAATCAAATTTAAATCAATCCATTTAAGTAACGAAATTCTTG
Organism: Psidium friedrichsthalianum; assembly: GCA_019149425.1. Lineage (NCBI taxonomy): Eukaryota > Viridiplantae > Streptophyta > Magnoliopsida > Myrtales > Myrtaceae > Psidium > Psidium friedrichsthalianum. The sequence continues at coordinate 11,131 of JAGVVM010001155.1, read as the reverse complement.
AAGATTTTAATGGTTAGGATCGTTACCTAATTTGACAGACTGATTGCCGAATTCAGACCTCGTATTACCTTGTGGATCAAGATTGCAGCTCGAATGACGGAGACGAACTTGTGACTTGTGTTGATCGATAGAGGAATTGGTGATGTAACACCTAACTTTGAATTCTCACCATCTTAAGATTCTCTTTTGAAAAAGAATTCTTTTCTTTTTGGTTTTTTCTTTCTCTTCAATTTTTCTCAATCTCCCAAAACCCTCTCAAACATCCAAAATTTTCTCTCCAAAAAATAATCCTCTTCCAAGCTCTCTCTTCCTCATTTTATAGCCCACTCATCTATCCACGTTCTAATTTCTCCACTAACTCTTCTTCATCTCCATCTTCCCTACTCTATTCCAATCTTATTTTCTCCATCTATTATTCTCCATCAACTCTTCTCAATCTTTCTTTCTCCATCATCCCTTCTCTATCTCCTTTCTAATTTCTCCACTAACTCAACTTTTATTTATTTACAAAATAGTCCCTCAGTTTTAAATATTTGCATTCTAGTCTTTGAAGTCTTAAGTATTTGCAATTCCGTTCCTGAGAAAATATTGTTTTAAATCCAAGCCTTCATAAAATTTCAATACATTTTCCTCGTGCTTAGTCCAATCGCCTGTCATTTAAGTTCATATCCTTCGCCACAAACAGAATGAGATGAATGAATAAAAATGATTTAATTATTTTTGACAAGAACTAAAATTAGTCCTATTTTTTATTTTTATTTTTATTTTTTTTATGAAAAATTATTAAAAATGTTTGTCAAAATTTAGGTGTCAACATTGCTTTCTAATTTTATGTTTGTCCGTGCTAATTATGTTTTACTCATGGTAAGAGAAAATTTGCTCAATCATACTTCTTATTAGTGGGCTTTTAATTTATCAGAATCATCGCAAGCAAACTTAATCATATATAAATATGAGAGATGTACGTATTTGTAATCAACCAATACAAAAGAGTTGTTGAAGATAATTCGTCCTATCAGGAATCAAAGTGAACATGACTTGTTTCTAAAGTGTCTATGCAAATATTATTGGGCTATATTTCTCATTTTTTTCGAACCATATCTCTGGTTGGTGAGTTACATTCTATGGATTTCAATCACATACAAGCTCAACTAATTTTGTTCAAAATGTGTCGAGTTTGAGCTTGTAAAGAAATCCGATCCAAGTAGGTTTCCTACTTTTGAGTTAAACTCTAATTTGAGTAAGTTTCCTATTTTGAACACATATTCTTTTCTGCATATGAAGTGGTCCTTTTCATGAGGAGCATCCAAGAGGAGCTTTTGGCCATAAAATGTACAACGTGCTCGTGAATTACATGTTAAGTTTTGAAGCCATTGAAATATTGTGTTAAGATTTTGTGTAATTCGTGAGCGATTGTGAGAGCTAAATATTTTGTAAGCTATGTCTGTAATTAGGGATTGAGAAATACTAAGAGTGTTTGAGTAACTCAGTATGATTGTAATTTTCTTTGTATTGCTGACCTATAATGGGATCTTGTGCTACTCTTCTCGTGGAGTAGGTCGCACCAATCAAAACACCTAAATCTGGTATTCAATTTATTTCTTGTTCTTTTTATTATACTATTCAATCTTTTTCTCTTCACCACAATTGATATTTGTGCTAGGCTTGATTGAGTTGAAGCAAATGATAGCAATAGAAGAAGAAAGTAAAATTGTCTAATTTGATGAGAAGGATTTCGATTTCTAAAAGATACAGATTGAGGATTATTTATACTAGAAGAATTAGCACTTACCCATGTCTGATAAAACCAAGTTGTGAAACAAGTTGATCGGATTTCTAGAGAGGTAGGTGTTAAGTGTTATTCGGCTAACGTTGGGCTCTAACACCCCCTTTAACTTGTAAAAATGAAGGTAACCATGGGATTGATGAATGCCTCATCAAATATGAATGAGGGACTCTCTACGATTAACAAAGTCTACTGATGCAAAAGATGGACGAAGGTGTATCGATGCCTGAACATATCAATGAATTCAATATGATTTTTAATCAATTGTAATTGATTAAACAAGCTTATTTTTAATGGATTGCGTCGATGCTTTGATTTTATTATCTTTATTACCTGATAATTGGAATACTAATATTTGCTAGTAATTCTTCTGAATTAGCAAGCTTGACATTTGATGATGTTCGCAATTCAATTCTAATGAAGATATCTGTAGAAAAAGATTTGGTAAACATGTGCTTCCTGTTTAGTAGGAGTATTGTGATCTAAACATATAAAGATAGACTGGGACCAGGGTGCTATTTGTTGAAGTTGCGGCAGAAGGGTCTTCTCAAGGGATTATCTTAAGTGAAGAATGCGAAAGTAAGGACTTAAAGTTGAGTCTACTGATGATATTGCTTCATTGATAATGGTGTCCTGAGTGGTGATAATTATATCTTGTTTGTCGCTGAAGATTCTCCTTTTAACAATGGATTAATGGATTCTGGTTGTTCTATTACATGATATAACAACAAAAACTAGTTTACTACTTATCATTGCACGTATAGTAGCAAAGTGCATGGGAAATAATATTGAGTATGGTGTTGTCAGTGTTAACAATGTCAGAATTATATTCCATGATGTTATCATGATGAGATTGACTAAGTGAGGTATGTTCCAAAGTCAAAGAGAATGTAATTCCTTAAGTGTCCCAATTTAGCTCAATGTGGTATACTTCAAAAAATGAAGTTCTAAGGTCATTCGAGATTGGCAATAATGATGAGAATCAAGCATTGTGACCTTTATGAGATTTAAGGAAGGACAGTGCGAAATTCGATGCGAAGACATTGAATGTGTTTGTTTGAGAGTCACTTGGGATATATGTGTTCAGGTACGTTGGCAAGAGATTCCTAAGTTATGAGTGAAAGGAATCTATGGCATGGTTGAGATATAGGTTAAGTAAAAGCGGAATGTGTTGTTCAATATGACTAAGAGAAAACACAAATGTTGCATAGTTAATTCACTTGAATGTTCCCATGCTGTCGTGGCTTCCATCAAAGAAGAGTGACAAATTTATGCTAACAGTTATGACTGATTACTTGACAAAAATTTGGGCATTTGTGCTAAAGTTAAAGTTCGATGATGTTGCCAAGATCAAGCAAGTAAAAGTTGTAGTGGCCTTCTCATAGGTGAACCATCAAGGGACAGCTAATGTATTTTTAAGAAAACACTTAGTATGGACTCTCTCAAGCCCATACCATTTGCAACTTTGCGTTTCAACTAAATTATCTGAACGTACAAATTAATTCAATTTGGAGTCACCACTAGTCCATTACGGGTTAATTAGAAACCCAAGCAAAATGTAGAAGAGCGTTTTATTTTACAAACTAGAGATGTCATGGACAGATGTACTTAGTTACATTAGATTACTATAATGTCATTTCGACAAAATTTTTTAGTCAATTTTAACCTTAAGCTACTAACATGTGATGGGTGGGTGATCATGCGGGTTCACAATTAAGAGTTTAACACTCAATAAATCAAAGCGTAAATAAATTGCTAGAAATGTGGGCAAAAACCTCAATGCATTAACCAGGATAATGCCCCAAGTGTCCCGAGGATATGAATTTAAAAAATGTATGCATCAGCTAAACATAATTTATATATGTAATGACATTAAATTTTTGGGCTTTATTTTTAAGATTAAACTATATGCAATACATGAGATGCAATTTTAATCTAAGTTATGTCTATGTGAACTCTAATTTAAATCAATGACATGTGACATGAAGCTTAAATGCAATTTTTATGTGACCTAATTCTAATGATGGGCAAAAGAACTACGAACTACATGGCATGCAGTTTGATTTATGTGAGATGGATATTATGACATGGATATTATGACATGAATATTATGACACGGATTTTAAGCATGTGATTACTAAAGGACATGTAAGGTATGACATTTGAAATTGTGAAGCTAATTCTATACGAGATATGCATGTTATTTTTTTATGATTTTCTTTTAGAACTAAAATAGAAAAGTAATTAAAATACATAATGACCTAACTTAAACTAATACATGGTTCTAAAATGGGTAATTTTAAATTAGGAAACTAGCAAATTTTTTGTATTTTCATAATGGGAAATTCTTCTAAATTAATGACATGCAATGTATAATTTCACATAAATATTCTCCACAATCCACAACAGAAATAAGGTAACCGGGATCCATTCTTAGGTCTTAAAGATTGAAACCCCAACACCTAAAATTCACACCAAATCAAGATTAGAGTTGTAATAATCCAAATTAGGTAACTAGTTATTCGAATTGGGTTAATTTTAGGAGGTTCCCTAAATTGACTTAGTGATTCGGATGAGTACCGGTAACGGCGATTTGGCTACAGAAAAATGACGATGCGACAAGCTCCGGGCATGGCAAGTTCTTGGACAAAGGTTTATGCTCGCCCGAGAGGCTACTCAGCAACGACCAGGAGCGGCGCCAATTCTGGGAAAAAGCTTGGCTGGACTGAGGCTTGGTGGTGTTGTATAAACGTCACTTGGAGGCCACAGGAAAAACTTGTCTGAACTATGGAAAAACTGGAAAACAGAATACCTGCAGCGGAAAAATCAGAGGCATTGTTAAAGGACAGAGCTCTCGCTGAGCATCGATCAGAAAATGGCGCTGGACGGCAGAGACGTGGCCGCGACTGGGCAGGATGAGTGCCGGTACCTGCAGGAAGACTCGCTGAGATTGCAAATTGTCACGGGGTGCTGCGGGTCGTGCGGAGGATTCTACGTGGCAGACATGCAATGCCTGTGGAGATGGACTTGCTTCGATGGCCGAGTGCACGTGGAAGAGAGAGAGAGACTGTGAGAATATATAATTGAAGTGTGGAGTGTGAAGGTAACATAGCCGTGGATGAAGCTCCAATAAAACTTCTAATATTTGGTTGCCGGTTCCAGTGAATGATAGTAACCTCGATGGGAGGGGAATAATGTGAATATTCCTAGGCTATGCGAAATGTGAATGAGGCAATCCGTTGTGGTGCTCGGACTTCAATTCATATGTAGCCAGGCAATCCATTGTGGTGCTCGGACTTCAATTCATATGTAGCCAATAGAGAAGTTACATTTGATGAATCTTTAATACTTCTAGAAAGAAGTGATTATAACTTAAACGACTCCAGATGGTGTTTAGCTCAAGGATATTGCAGCCAAACACTCCTAAGGTAGCAGATAATTACATGGTATTGGACACAGATGGTACTTGTAGCAAGGTGGAGCTTGTAGACGCAATGGGTTTTTTTAGCTGCTGAGTTTCACAAAGTGCATGTTCGATCTCCTAACTAATATGGTTGTAACGGTGGTTTTGCTTTATTTATGATTAAGGAAGTTGTGTCTAACAATCTTTGTGAAGTGGTGTTCAAATGAGGTCCATGATTATGACGAAGTTCAAGTGCAATTTGGACTTAGAAAGCATCTACGACGATAAAGCCCACAAGGGGTCGTGAGAAGAACAGTAGAGAAGCTCAGATTTTCAAAGAAGAGATTACAACTCTTGATGGTTATAATTTATGTTATATCGTTTGATCTATAGTAAAATCATGTGTTGCTCTCCCAAATAGATCCCATTTCTAATTTATTTCCTTGTTCAGTTTACTTATTTATAAGTTATCAAAATCATCCACAAGCAAAATTAACCAACTATAAATATGCGCAATCTGTGTAATTATAATCCACCAATATAAAAGAGTAGTTTGGAGGCGCCGACCAGGTCACTGAGTGGCACCGACATCGCATGACTGCATATTTGAGAATATAACAACTATAAAAGGAGAAATAAAAGAACAACAAACTGAGCTCGTTAATAGAAATGAACAAACGACAACATAGATTTGCACGCTTTTGTCTCACAAGTGATGAATATTTACATGGACGGCAAACACTTGCAGTAGCCTACCAACTCAAACTTAAACCGGAACATCAACCCTAATTCAAGACAGAATGATGAGACATGCATGACGAAGATAAAGAACAAGCGCAATTGAACACAACGATATCGATGATAAGACCCTAGTTCTGCAGCGAATGGCCAACCCCGGGGCTGTGGCCAGGATCCGTGGGCCTGAAGTCATCTAAGCTACGGTCACTCGGCGGTGGCGGCAGCTGAGTGGCAGCAGATATATCAGTGTTCGGGGCTTTGTTTAAAATTTCACCATGCAAGTTTTTGCTCTGCTCGGCTATGGCTTTCCTTGGTTCATTTTCTAGGAGTTTATGCACATTTTGGAGCTTGTTTGGGAATGGGTTTTGCTTTTGCGTGGTTAGCTTCAACTGCCTAGCTTGAGTGGGCTGGAGTTTTAGAGAGAAGGCTAGAAGAAGAAAGACGAAGGGAAAGAGAACCTTCTTTCGGGCCATGACGGGAAGAAAGAGAGAGAGAGAGAGAGAGAGAGGGAGTACGCAGCTGAGAAGATGCCTGGAGAGCATCAACTCGGTTGGTATTTATAGAATCAGAAGCAACACTACTGGACTAGTACGAGATTCAATAAGTCCAATAATCTAATGGAAGAATCAAAGTGAAAACTACAAAGTAACTCGGAATTATGGGAAACAAAAGTCCCTCCACCTGTGGTGGAAGAAAGCATAACCATAACCATTTATTGAATAGGGTATTAGGATCATTAAGGCACCCGGCAATTTCATAGAGCATGAGGCCTTGAAACAAATTCCGAGAGTTTTCTTAGCAAAAACATTAAACTCCTGACCTGACTTTATTAAGAATTATGAATTTAGGGTTGAGTATTTAGTAAACATACATATCCCGAGCTCGCTTCTTTAATATGAAATGTAATTTGGAGATAACATTCGCAGTTGGACTAACGGACGACATTCTAGTTTTCGTTCTCCAACTTTTTTGGTCTAATTGAGCTCTAACTAATTCGACATTTGCAGCATGCTTTTTCCTTGATATGTTATTACCCATTTGTTGAAATATGTGTGTGTGGTGCTTAAGTCGAGTTAGTTAAATGGTAGGGAAATGTGTCAAAGAAGTTATAAACATATTGAGTTGGTACCGATTTAATCATAAATCTCTTAATTAAGCCAATTCAGTCCTAAACCTTTTGCATTTATGCCAGCTGAGTGCACCTGGTCAATTTTTGCCGGAAATCAACAATGTAAATGCTGGTCATTCTATGTGGCACAGATGGTTCTGACATTGCTATTTTTAAATAATTTTTATTATTTTTTTGGTTTTTTCTTCTTCTTTTTTTATTGAGGGCTGGCGAGAGTCCCCAGCCAACCCTTGTGAGCCCCAGTCGAGGCCACAGCGCCCTCGCTTGCCCCAATCTTGCAAGGGCATCATGGCCCTCGCTAGTCATAGTGTGGGCCATGAGCCCCCGTTGGCCCTCAATTAGAAATAAAAAGAGAAAAGAAAAAGAAAAAAGAAAAAATGATCATAAAACAAAGAAATTATTAAATCATTATAAAAAAAAAAGATGCCCATGTCAGCATTGTTCATGTCACATACGACGATTGGCATCCACATTAGCCATTTTCAGCCAAAATTGGCCGACTCAATTGGCACAAATACAAAAAAATTTATAATTAAATTGACATAATTAAAAAGTTGAGACGAATTGCCACCAATGCAATAGGTTTGTGACTATTTTACACATAGCCCTTAAATGGTATGACACCTCATTTGATCTATGCTCTAACCACCTCTATCCGTAAGTCTCGAACCTTAAAATGAATCATAAGTCTCGTAGAAAATGTAATACGATAAGCGGGGACCTTTCAGTGAATGATGTTTCCCATTAAATGCGTTGGTTACTTGACTGCCCTCTTTATTGCAACGCTCTCATGTGTAAGTTTTTATCATTACTTTCAATCTATACATAGATTAGAGGAAATTTGAAGTCATACTGAATATGCATGTTAGATAGTCAATAAGAGGAAGAGTCGTACAATAACCTACGTTCTGATGTCAAGTCAAGAAACAGGAGCAAATGATGGTACAGAACATAAGGGAAAGAAGTCTCTTGTGATTCTCCGACGAGGTGTGAAGAATTCATGCCAATAGAAGATGTGCTTCTGCCCTTTCAAACCTCCTCCTTCTTCTTTTCCTTCAATCATCGAAACGCTGTACTATTTTACTATAACTAAAGCATGTGGATGCATGTGAAAGGCGAATTGCTGCCACAACTAGCTAGCTTCGACCCACCATGCATTCACGTTCTTCAAAGTGTTGTCTTGGCTATTTTTTCTGGTACTTATTCGAGAAAGCAGTACATTAACTTAATTTATTAATAATATAATGGACATAACCAATCACGGTACGTCACTAGTGTTTTCTCATCAAATTCAATATAGTACTAACATATTTTTGAAATGTAATTTATTTGATGTAGCAAGCATTCTTCAGAAAATACTTACTCGTGCTTCTTACTACCTCCTCCCCCACAAGAAACTTTAGCATTATTGACTATTAAATAAGGATTGAGTTTCAGCTTTCCAACTACTTAGTGTCGTTGCCAAAAATACAAATAGCAATAGTATGAGAACCAGAGGGTGATTGAACCACTTGGCTTTGGATCTTCGGCAGCTTTTTCCACGCTAGCGTCTTATGGTCAATTTTTGCGGCTATTAACAATTCAAACCGTATGTTGATTCTTGACCCCTTGGAATCGCCCTGGAGCCGTCGCATGCTCAATTAAGAGTTGCATCCCTCGCGAGTGAGAAAAAGACCCAATTTTTTTAGGCCTCGAACGGGGAACATTACCAAGCTCCCCGTATATTTCACGAAAAAATAATATTTTTAAAAAAATTCAAAAAAATAACGATATTTTCATGCATTTTGGCTAAAATCTAAAAAATGCACTAAAAAATATCTCACCATTGATATGAAAATCCCGATTTGATTTTCCTACGTGCACACTATTTTAATAATTTTTAATTTTATTTTATTATTTCTGGTTTGTTTCTTTAAATCATAATTTAATTTTTTTATTTTTTTTATTCAATTTTCTACCAATTGCCGATCACGGCAAAGGCCAGCGATTGGCCACAAGATAGCTCGAGCCATACCCCGTCATAGGCTAGCAAGGCTCAAGCTCATGATGGCTCACCTTGCCAAATCTGGTGAGTTCGCTCATGGCTGGCGAGGCTCAACCGCTAGATCTGTAGCAAGCTCGACCTCACCAACAGACCCGAACCACGTCAACGCACGACGGAAGAGGAAGTCATGCTCAGTCCTTCGTAATAAAGCTCAGGCACCACCTCGAATCTTGCCTTGCAGGCAAAGTCAAGGGCGCAGATTTGGAGTACGGAATCCGCGTCAGAGAGGAGGCACCAAGCAGAGAAGAGGGAAGGATCAGCCAAGGTGAGGGTGAGTCTGCGGCAGAGGGGGTGGCTCGAGGTAGCCAAGGTAGATTTGCAGGATGTGTGAATGCACAAGGCAAGAGGGTAAGAGAGAGAGAAAGGATTGAAAATGATTTTTCTTATCTTAAAAAAGGAAATCATTTCTTCAAATTTAAAAGGATATTTTCCATTGACTGAAAAAATATTTTCTTTGATGCATATTTTTCTGCACCCCGAATACACAAAAATAGGGAAAATATTTTCATGAAAACAAATGGATGACAAAGAATATTCACAGCTGCTGTAGTCTCTCGTGGGCTTATGTACTTTCTAACATTATGTTTCTCCGGTTATATTCTCTCCATACATTTTTTAAAACAATTCTCTTGCAATATACCTCGTATTAGCGGGCTAGAAGTAAGTAAAATTATCCATAAACAAACTTAACTTCATAAAAATATCAGTTATGTGCGTACTGGTACAGGAGTGTTGGAGGAAGTTCTTCAATCAGGAATCAAAGAAAATCTGGCCCTGTTTCTAAAGGATCTATGCAAATATCTTTGGGCTATATTTTCATTGTTCTTCAAACCATATCTCTATTTGGCGATTGCAATATTATGAATAAACTCAGACCCAAACCCAAAAACCAACTAAGATCCACATATGGCCGATGACCCGTTGCTGAAGGGTCCATCAAATTTTGAGTGAAATTTAGTCCTAAACTTTTCAATTTTACTGATTAGACCTAAACCTTTACACAAATTTCAATGTAACATTCTGATCAATTTCGTTAAAAATTGCTGATTTAGTGATCACACTCATCACTGCCCACCCTACGCCGCACATTGCCACATTAGCAATTTTTTGGCAAAAATTGGTCGAAATGATTACGTGGAATGTTTAAACTAAATTAGTAAAACTAGAAGGTTTAGGCCTGAATGGCATATGTAGAATAGACATACAAATGATGGGCAATTTCCTGAATTCATTGTATGTAAATTGTAACATGAAAGCACGAGTATCCCGATTGACCCTATCAAATTGAATGGAATAGGGTCCACATAAAAAATTGGAGTCAGCGTTAACTGCTCACCTTCACTAATAAAAGTGAAACATACCTCTTAAAATAGTTATGCACCTGTAGCTATCCGTGCTGGAGGATCTATATCGTTCTGTGGGTCATACAAGATCTGAAGCATAATCACGCAATACGTGTTCATTTTGATAGTACATATAGCTTCTCTCAGTCAATTGCAGGTTATAAATTTATTGATGTTATAGTTCGTAAATCAGGTGTAAGAGAAGCAAACCGGATCTCACATATTGAAATATGAACATTTCTTAAGAGAATTAATCACAGTCTTAGCATGAGTGTTGAAGAAGGCTTGGGGTCCAAACCGCAATTCACTATTACTATGGCCAATGAATTACTCTCACGTGGGCACACAGTTCAAATTTTGCACTCGCTATATATCAGGAAGCTGACGTGCTACTACTAGAGAGATAAGCAAGACGCAAACATTCAAAACGCTAGTACGGAATCGCAATTTGTCTTTCAAAACTCCTCTTGCAAGTGAGAAGAAATCATGTACGTGAAACACAAACATCATGTAAGTAATTTCCCAAAAATTCTAGGAAAAACTCTAACAACCACTTTGAACAAATTTTGCTACAAAGTGAGCACGTACAATTCTCTATGGCATGGTTTCCATCTCTTACCATAACCCAAGGTCAGAACACAGTCTCAATTAGAAACAGAATCTTGACATTTCATGGTTAACTTCACTG